>JAJPUD010002265.1:141473-234042 GCA_023553655.1 Myrmecobius fasciatus
TTTTTTTTTTTTTTTTTTTTTTTTTTTGCTGAGGCAATTGGGCTTAAGTGACTTGCCCAGGATCACACAGCCAGAAAGTTGTTAAAAACTCAGGTCCTCCTGATTTCAGGGCTGGTGCTCTATCCACTGTGCCTCCCAATTACATTTTAATCTAGTTTGGTGGAAGTGGAAGAGTCAAGAAGACAAAAACAGAGGTCTAAACTCTTCTTCGTCTCTATCATGCTTCAGTTATATTACCTTTTACCTAGACTATTATTGCAAAAGCCTCTTAATTTGTCATCCTGCCTCAAATCTTTCTCCATTCCATTCCATCTTCCCCTCAGTTGCCAAAGTGATTTTCCCAAAACTCAGATCTGACCACCAAGTCCAATGGCTCCCTTTTACCTCTAGAATCAATAGAAACTCTATTTAAAATTTCAAATTCTGTCAATCTGGCCCCATCCTACCATTCCAATTTTCTAGACCTTATTCATCATTTTCCATTGTCGTCTCGAGGCTGATGATTATTAGATATACTTATCCAGACCTAATTTATCCAGACCTAACCTCCCTCTTGTACCTCCAAATGCTTATTAAATATTTCAAATTGGATGTCTCAGAGATGGCTGAAACTCAAAATATCCAAAACTGAACTCATTAGGGTTTCTGCCCAAACCCTGCTTCCTTAGAGGACCATCATCCTCCTCGGCTTGAAACCTGCGTGTCTTGTGACGGCTGACACACTCCAAACTCCCATATCCAATCTATCGCCAAGTCTTAGTGATCTTGCCTTGACAACACAACCCCTTCTCTCCTCTAACACTGCTATCAACCTAGTGCAGGTCCTTATCATCCCTTTCCCAGATTAGTAGCAGACCTTCTCATTGCTCTCCCCACACTAATCCATCCTTCACGTAGCTATCTTAGGAAACGGGAAAGTCTGACCATGTCACTCCTCTACTCAATAAATTTCAGAGGCTCCCTATTGCCTCTGGGATCAAATATAAAATCTTCTGTCTGGCATTCAAAGTCCTTCATAACTGGACCTTCTCCAACCTTTGCAGTCTTCTTAGACCTTACTTCCACACATTGTGTGACTATGTGACACTGGCCTCTTTGCTGGTCTTCTCAGCTCCTTCCATTAACATTGGCTGTCCCCAACCCTGGAATTATCTCCCTCCTCATCTCTGTCTCCTACCTTCCCTGGCTTCCTTCAAGTCTGAACTAAAATCCAGCTTTCTACAAGAAGTCTTTTCTAGTATCACTTAATGTTGGTGCCTTGTCTCTGAAATTACCTCCGGTTTATTCATGTGCATCTTGTACGGACATCATGTGTTGTCAATCCCATTAGAAGTAGAGCTCCTTGATAAAAAGGAGCTTTCTTTGGATCCCTAGAGCTGACTGGACAGTGGATGGCATGCAGCAGATATTCAACAAATGCTTGTGGATCTGACTCCCTCCCTTCCACAAAGTCTGGAGTCCAGTTACATTGGGTGTTCACTCTCTCATTCGTAATACTTCCATCTCTACGTCCTTGCACTGAAATGCTCTCCCTCCCCACATCTATCCCCTGGGTTTGAGACTTCCTTCAAGACTCAACTTAAATTTGACTTTCTGCCAGAGCCCTGTTTGCAACCCCCTTAGACCCTGTCCTCCAAGATGACTTTCCATCTCCTCTGTAGGTATCTTGCATGTAATATGACTATTTATATACATATTGTCTCTCTTACTAGAATATGAGCTCCTTGAGGGCAGGAACTGTGTTTGCCCTTTGCTCTTTTCTGTATCCCTAGCTCTTATGGAACACTTAATAAATGTTTGTTGAGTGACTGATTTAAAAAATCTGACTCCTCGAAATTTGGAACACAATATCTTATAAAAATGAATGTTGTTATGTGTATTTGGAAAAATAAAATACTATCGAGGGGGAAAAAATCTGACTCCCAGTTAATTCCTAACACTCCATGCCAAGAAAAACTTTTCCTTGTGATTACTTGCCTAGGGCTCTGGACCAGGAGAGGGGACAGGAATGAAACAAAGTGCCTGACACAAAGGAAATGCTTGTTGACTGACTACATTGATCAGGTCCTAGCTAGCTAACTTTTGAACTTTTGGGAAAGTGATGGGGAGGCAGAGAGTTCCCACAAGTTCATATCATTGCAGTAGAATTGGAAAGGACCTCACAGATCATCATCTATTTCAACCCCCCCCCCCCTTTTTTTTTAAAACAGGCAAACTGAGGCCTAGAAAGGAGAGGTGCTACTAAGAGACGTTGGGTATCAATTCACTAGTGATTGTTCTCAGAAACCAAGTAAATTTTCTTTCTTTCTTTTTTTTTTTTTTCTTTTTGCTAGGGCAATTGGAGTTAAGTGACTTGCCCACGGTCACACAGCTAGGAAGTGTTAAGCGTCTGAGACCACATTTGAACTCAGGTCCTCCTGACTTCAGGGCTGGTGCTCTATCCACTGCCCCACCTAGCTGCCCCATACCAAGTAAATTTTCAAAACCACATACCTCAAAGGTAAGAAAAGAAAGCAACTTTAGCAGATCATCAGGTCACTCTGCCTTCAGTCATCTTCCTCTTGCTCGTTACCAGATTATCATGGACATATTTATCTGTTTGGTACTTGTACCCCCAGTAGAATATAAACTCCCTGCGTCCAGTAGGTCCTTCACAGTGCCTAGCACAAAGTAGGGACTTCACAAATGCTTGTTTTAGACCACATCAGGCACCATGATTCAGAGCTGACTCTGACTCCAGCCCAGAGGTACTTTGACTCCATCAAAATCTCTTACTTTCTCTGTGCCAGCTCCCAACCTTCCCTGAAAGGTGCTACAGGGAGATGGGGCTCTGTTTCGGACTGCAAAGGAGCATGCTGAACAAAGAGCCAGGAAGAGGATGGGTATGAAACTATAGAAGGAAATCAGTTTTCTGTCTTCCTAATGGCCATGAATAGTTTCTTCCCCAACCTTGACATCAGTCAACACAGTGCTATTTTCTCTGTTGGTTTTCTTCAGTGCCAAATAACCCAATGTGCAGAGACCACAAAAATTTGTAGGTCACAGCCCATGGGATCTTGGTTGCAGGATCAACATCGTAGCCCACGAAATTTATTTTGACTCAGGCTCTTTCCCACTTTGGATTTTCTTTCTTTTAGTAGTATGGAGGAGCTATTCTTGTTTCTAAACACTGAAAGAATGAGAGTTTGCTTCTCTCTCTCTCTCTCTCTCTCTCTCTCTTTAAACAGCTCTTCTTTGGAATGGTCACTTGGGTGGCAACTCTGGGCTGGTGCTTTAGGGACTAGTCTAGGTTGTTTCCTTTCACATTTCAAGGTCCCAGATGAAGCTTTCCTAAGAGGTTTGAGGTATGACCTGGAAGGGAAAAAATGAAGTTGAACATTTAAGGCCTAGAACTTTTTTTCTACAATGTGCAACATGATCAGAATTTCGACTCATGTTCCTCTGGGCAATCCTGATGTCTTCCCACATTCATTAACCTTCTGAAATATCACATATCTTCCCAAGCAGGCTGTTGGCCCAAGGTTTTGGTGTCCACTAAAAGGAACTTATGCTCCATTTCCACAGAGTATTATTGTACTCATCCCAAACAGATGTGCAATTTCAAAAGAGCAAGGGGATAGTAGTCATAGAATCATCCAGCTGTTGGAAAATTTCCCTTTCCTCTCCAGGAAAGATAGGAGTTCTGTGAACATTGTTCACAATGTTACCCAGTCCACCTGGGATTCCAGGCATGCTTGTCCTTATTAAGTTCACAAAAGAGAGAGGGGGAATGAAGAACAGGACATTCCACTCAGACCATGGGGTACAAATGAGGTGGCGTGGCATAATTCCTCCTGAACCAAGGAGCACCAGGGCATTGGGAAAGTTCTATGCTTTCCTGCCAGAGATGGGGCTCAAAGGGCGTTGCTGTCCAAACTTGCCACAAATCACCCGAAAGGCTGGCACTGTCCATCAATAAACACTGTCTCTCAGAGAGCAGGAAACTAGCAAACAGCCTTCCTTTGTAGGGTAGGTCCTGAAGGAACCAGGGGTAGCCAATTTTCCTCTCCCCTTATTTCTCCCTTGGGATTTTTGGGTTCTATAAGCATTTCCATTTGTAAAATGTACTTTTCTTGTAAGGCCACGAAGAAACTTTTTGAGTGATTTAGAAGGAAAATAGGCTTACAGAGTTTAACAGCTGGAACAGACCTAGGAGTCCAATGCCCTCATTTTTCAAAGGAAGAAACTGAGATCTAGAGAAGGGATGACACTTGCCCAAAGAATAAACAGCAGAGTCAGGATTATAAACCAGGTCTCGTGATTTCAAATTCAGGGCTCTCTGAAGCACATTATCCTACCCCAGATGCTAATTTTATTCTCTTCTCACAGTCTCTCTTAGAAATTTACTCAATTCTTGGTTCTAATAAAGGCCTCATTTCTAAAACATATAGAGAATTGTCTCTATAAGAAATCAAGCCACTCTTCAATAGATAAGTGGTCAAGGGATATGAACAGACAATTTTCAGATGATGAAATTAAAACCATCTCTAGTCATATGAAAAGTTGCTCCAAATCACTATTGATCAGAGAAATGCAAATTAAGACAACTCTGAGATACCACTACACACCTGTCAGATTGGCTAAAATGACAGGAAAAGATAACGATGAATGTTGGAGGGGATGTGGGAAAACTGGGACCCTGATACATTGTTGGTGGAACTGTGAACGGATCCAACCATTCTGGAGAGCAATTTGGAACTATGCCCAAAAAGTTGTCAAACTGTGCATACCCTTTGACCCAGCAGTGTTTCTATTGGGCCTATATCCCAAAGAGATCTTAGAGGAGGGAAAGGGACCCACCTGTGCAAGATTGTTTGTGGCAGTCCTTTTTGTAGTGGCTAGAAACTGGAAACTGAATGGATACTTATCAATTGGAGAGTGGCTGAATAAATTATAGTATATGAATGTTATGGAATATTATTGCTCTGTAAGAAACGACCAGCAGGATGACTTCAGAGAGGCCTGGAGAGACTCGCATGAACTGATGCTGAGTGAAACGAGCAGAACCAGGAGATCATTATACACACCAACAACAATATTACATGATGATCAATTCTGATGGACATAGCTCTCTGCAACAAAGAATTGTCTCAAACCAGTTCCAATTGTTCACTGAAGAAGACCATATACACCCAGAGAGAGGGATATGAAATATGGACCACAACATAACATTTTCATGCTCTCTATTGAGGTTTGCTTGCATTGTGTTTCCTTTCTCTGATTTTCTTTTTTTTTTCTTGTAGATAGGATTTTTCTTGCACAATTTGTCAAGTATTTCAACATTATTAACATATAGTGGGCTTCCTGCCATCTAGGGGAAGGGAGGGGACTGGGGGTAAAAGTTGTAATGGAAAGCTTTGTAAAGATCAATGCTGGGGAACTACCCATACATGTTATACAAATAAAAAGCTTTAATTAAAATAAATAAATAAATAACAACAATAAATAAATAAATAAATAACAACCAAAAAAAAAAAAAAAAAGAAAGAAAGAAAAAAGAAATTTACTCAATTCTTCCACTTTGTTTTCCTATCTTCTTCTCCTGGAGCTTCTTTCTTTTCTTGCTCTTCTTTCTGCTCTTCCTTTTCCCTATGCCCTTGTTCTCTTTCTTCTCCTTCTTCCTCTTCTATTTCTCTTCCTCTTCATTCTCTTTCTTCTTCTCCTTCTCCTTTTTTCTTTCCTCTTTACCATTCTTCTTGTTCTCTTCCTCTTTGTCCTTTTTATTCTCCTCCTTTCCTTTCTACTTTTTCCCCTCATCCTTCTTCTTTTCCTTATACTTCTTTCTATTCTCCTCCTCCTCTTCTTTTCATCCTTGTCTTTCTTTTCTTCCTTTCCCTTCTACTTCTCTTCCTCCTCTTTTGTTTTTCCCCTTCTCTTCTCCTTCTATTTCATTTTCTCCTCTACACCCTTGTTTTCTTTATCTCATCTTTCTCTGTCTTCTCCTTCCCCTTCTGTTTCTTCTTTTCATCCTTCTCTTTCTTTTCCTCCTTCCCCTTTTATTTCTCATCCTCTTAACTTTTTTAGTTATTCATTTTTCTTCCTCTTCTTTTTCTCCTCCTTTGTTCTCTTCCTCTTGATCATTCTTGCTTCTTCTCCTTTTCCTCCTATTCTTCTTCATCCTTCTTTCTTTATCCCTTTTTCCTGCTTTTCTTTCTTGTTATCCTCTCCATCTTTCTTCTCATCCTCTCCATCCTGCTCTTTTTTCTATTTGCCTTTTTTAATCAATCTCATCCTCTTCCTCTCTTTTCCTTGTCCTCATTTTCTTCTTTCTCATTATTCCCTTTCTTCTCTTTCTCCTCCTCCTCCTTTTTCTAAATAAACAAGACTGCAAAATGTCAACCAGCATAATTTCAGCAAGTTCCCAAGTCTGCCTTGTTTCTCTCTCTCTCACCTTTTTTGCTGTCAGCACCAAATGCGGCTCTCCACAAGGGCAATTTCAACTTAAATAGACAAAGTAGGAGAACATCCATCTTCTCATGAGTCATACAAATAATGGAGTCTTCTTGCTTCCCACAGTAGGTCACTGAGATTGTCTCATAAGTGAGGTGAAGGAACCTCAAAAAAAGAGGAATTTGTGGGGCTACCAGCAGTCCTTTATATAAATGATGATAAATCATAGCATAACTGTCCTCTCACCACACCTTCAGGAGAAATACAAGCCTTTCATCTCTCTTCCGTTGGCATCCAACTTAACCAAATGAAACAGTAAAATGAAACAGCCTAAATAAAGTAAAGCAAATAACCAACCTCCTAAATTGATCTTTCCTCGAAGTACAGATGTTTTGCCTATTAGTAGGAGATACTGTAAAGTAAAAAATCCTTGCAGAGCATATTGATTATGAATTCAGGGGAAAATTTCCCCTTGTCCTTCACTAGAATCACAAAATTCTACTGGTTGAGATATTATTAAAGACTTTTTTTTAATCTGTGGAAAGAGATCTAGATAGGATGTCAAGAAAAGCTTAGTTCAACTAGAAGTTTCATCATTTCCCACCAACTACATAACTTTGGACAAGTCACTTTTGTTCTCAGAGGATCAATTTCCTCGTGAGTAAAATGAAAAGGTAAGTCAGTGGACAAACAATCACAAAGTACTTATGTGCCAGGCACCAAATCAAACAGTGAAACAAACCAGCAGAAGGGGAAGAAGAAGAAGAAAGAGCAGGATGTTTCTAGGCAAACCAAGAAAGGAAAACCTAGTCCCTGCCATGAAGAAGTTCACATACAAACAACTATGAATGTACGAGATGTAGACAATGTAAGTGGGAGATTATTGAAGCAGGAAGGCACTCACAGATGAATGATAAGGTCAGAAGTCAGATACAGAGGGTAAGAAGGAGAGGATAGACACCAGTTATAGGCGATTTTCTTGAGATTTAAGTCTCAAAGTGGAAGAGAGAGATGGAAGATGGTAGTAGTGGGGATGGAGGGAACAAATTAAGGGGTTTTTAGGGATGGGTGAAGCGTAAGTGTGAGTAGGCAGCAGGGAAGTACACAATAGCAAGTAGGGAGAAAATGAAGATTAATAAGTGGAGATGATAGAGGGGACAATCTGCTGGAAAAGACAGTAGGAAATGGATCAAAGCTGCATGCAGAGGGATTCTCCTTGGCCAGGAGAAGGGCTACTTCTTTATATGAGACTATAGTGAAGGAGAAGAGAGTAGGGGAAGACAGCTGAGTGACATGAAGATAAGCGGAGAATACGGAGTCTAAGATTTGAGGCAAGGTCCTCAGCTGGGAAAGGGGAGAGAGAAGATTTCATGGAAGGCCTTGGAAAGGATGAAAATTCTTTGGAATAGTATCTGTGATAAGTGAGATAGTCAATTGACTTGAGAGAGATAAAAAGACTACTTTGCTCCATTGAGTGCTCTGTTGCACTTACATGACGTGAATTGTAGTGACCCCAGGCAGCAGATTATTTTCTCCAGCAGATTAGGAGTGAAGGTAAGAATAACCCCAAATCAGGATTTGACAAAGTGGAATCAACTATAGGACAATGGTACAAAAGACTCTAGTGTAGAGTTGAACTCATTCACCAATAGAGCAAGAGTGGAAACTGTATTTCATTACAGGGGTGATAGCCTCAAAGGAACTGAGAGGTGGAAGTACTTTGTGCCATACCAATGAAACTGCCAAAAAATTACTTTATAGAGCTAGAAAGAATAATAACAAAATTTATCTGGAACAACAACAACAACAACAACAAAAAGGTCAAGAATTTCAAAGGAATTAATGGAGAAAAATGCAAATGAAGGTGACCTAGCTGTACCAGATCTAAACCTGTAATATAGAGCAGCAGTCATCAAAACCATTTGGTACTGGATAAGAAATAGTGGTGGATCAATGGACTAGGTTAGGTTCACAAGACACAAGAGTCAATGACTACAGTAATCTAGTGTTTGATAAACCGAAAGACTCCAGCTTCTGGGATAAGAACTCACTATTTGACAAAAATTGCTGGGAAAATTGGAAAATAGTATGACAGAAACTAGGCAGGTAGAAATGGGTTCAGGATTTAGGTATAACAGGAGATACTCTAAGCAAATTAGGAGAATAACGGATAGTCTACCTCTCAGATCTGTGGAGAAGGGAGGGATTTATGGCTAAAGAAAAACTGAAGAACATTATGAAATGCATATGGATAATTTTAATTATATTAAATTAAAAAGGTTTTGTATAAAGAAAGACTTGGTACAAAGAAGAACATTATGAAATGCAATTCTATGACTTACCCTGCTAGAAAGATCACAGCTCTCTATTTGCAACCGTTAGTGAGAATCTTTGAGTAATAAAAACTTGCCCCACAAGCACAATGATGCGTTTTAGCTGAGAATTAAGTGTTGGGTTTTAGATGCCTCCAAACCTGAAGCCCATTGAAAACTGATCATTACTCCTAGTCAACACTACTGTCTCACCCACCAGTTCCCAATTGAGGGAGCAAGGTCAGAACGTTACTGAGCTAAAGCAGGGCAAGAAGAGGATCCAAACCTAATAGACCTTTCTTGGCGTACACCAGCTCTAAGAGTGACCAATAACTTTTAATCATGTGTCTTGATCATTTGAGACCAGGGTACCATTTCTAACAATGCCACAGCAGAAGAATAGCAAAAGGCTCATGTATTCTCTTTTTTTTATGAAGAAATGTTGAAAATAATCTGTTTATTGGGCAGCTTGAAGGATGGAAAGATATTGAAATCATTTCATTATGATTAAGTTTCTATTTTTGTTAAGTTTTTTTAAGCTTTTTATTTGTATAACATATGCATGGGTAGTTCCCCGGCATTGATCTTTACAAAGCTTTCCATTACAAATTTTACCCCCAGTCCCCTCCCCTCCCCTAGATGGCAGGAAGTCCACTACATGTTAATAATGTTGAAATACTTGACAAGCTGTGTAAGAAAAATCCTATCTACAAGAAAAAAAAAAAAGAAAATCAGAGAAAGGCAACACAATGCAAGCAAATATCAATAGAGATCATGAAAATGTTACATTGTGGTCCATATTTCATATCCCTCTCTCTGGGTGTATATGGTTTTCTTCAGTGAACAATTGGAACTGGTTAGAGACAGTTCTTTGTTGCAGAGAGACATGTCCATTAGAATTGATCATCATGTAATATTGTTGTTGCTGTGTATGATGATCTCCTGGTTCTGCTCGTTTCACTCAGCATCAGTTCATGCAAGTCCCTCCAGGCCTCTCTGAAATCGTCCTGCTGGTTGTTTCTTACAGAACAATAATATTCCATAACATTCATATACCATAATTTATTCAGCCACTCTCCAATTGATGGGCATCCCTTCAGTTTCCAGTTTCTAGCCACTACAAAAAGGGCTGCCACAAACATTCTTGCACAGGTGGGGCCCTTTCCCTCCTCTAAGATCTCTTTGGGATATAAGCCCAATAGAAACACTGCTGGGTCAAAGGGTATGCACAGTTTGATAACTTTTTGAGCATAGTTCCAAATTGCTCTCCAGAATGGTTGGATCCGTTCACAGTTCCACCAACAATGTATTAGTGTCCCAGTTTTCCCACATCCCCTCCAACATTCATTGTTATCTTTTCCTGTCATTTTAGGCTCATGTATTCTCAAATAGGCAAGCCATCACCAACACTGTGACGGCCATTACTTGCCAAGCCTTTGGTAGATTCTATGCTTAAGACCTTGGGAGGATTATAGCACAACCCAGTGAAAAACACTTTGCCAAGCAAGCCACAACACAAGGAAACATGGACACAAAAAGAAAGTCACCCAGTTAACCCAACGCCCCATAACCACATTATGTCTCAGTAAGATCTCATCCATCTTTCTCTTCCTTCTCAACATACTCAGCACTTCAGCTAAAATAAAAGAGTCAGTTTAGGCAATACTATGCACAGGGCCTGAGAGCTCCCTGCTTTTGTACACTCCTTGGAGATAGCCTCAGAGCGGGAGAGAGCTTGAAATCCTCATTAGGATTATTGGCATCTGGTTCCTGTCTTCTCCTTGAAGCTCAATTACCTTGCCTCCTTGGCAACACAGGGAAAGGGAGGTCAGTTTGAAGATGCTAGATCAAGGTCCTCAAAGAAATAAGATTTTTTTTCTGCACAAGGCTGCTTCCTATTATGAGATACAGAGACCCAGAGGACAATTTCTTATTTAGCTGACCTAGTAAGTCTTTTGGTTATGCCATGATGTTTGTTGCTCTACGGCAGGACAGAGAAAACAGGGAATGACCTCATGTACTATGAAAGTAAGTGTGGACTCCCTGGCTGTATGTATAGGTGCACTCTTCTCTGTGGGATGCAAAGACCAGCAAATTTCGTAGTACTTCAAGGGCCAGGAAGTCCAAGTCCAGGCAAACATGCCAACCTCCCCCCAGCCTAGCCCCAACTTCCCTTTCCTCCCCTCCCAATCCCTACAGCTCAACATTCTTGAGGGTTTAGTTCACCAAGCCTGAGAGAGAAGCTGGCTTCCTGACTGGTAATTATTGCTGAGAGTTGCATGCTATGGAGTCTGCAAACATTTTCTGCAAATACTGTCTCGGCTCTTGCCAAGTTATCTGGTTCAGAAGCCCAGGCCTTGGAGCGGCAAGGAGGCATTCCTCAGCCATGATGCAGTTGGTCCTCCAGTATATGCAAGAGTTCTCCACTACAGGAGAAGCAGGGTGTAACTAAGTAATATTAGCAAGTCTTAATTTCTTCTAAAGTCTCTTCAAGCCTCAGTTTCCTTTTCTGTAAAATACATGGGTTAGACTAGGTGATCTCTAAGAGTCCTTCTAGTTCCAAAAGTCTACATTGCAAAGTTTCCATCAACTAACTAGAAGACTTTAAACAAGTTCCTTCCCTTCCCTGGCCCTCAGTTTTCTCCACTATAAAATAAGAATATTAGACTAAGGGTCCCTAAGGTACCTCCCAACTCTAGATCCATGAGTCAGGACTATTTCCCAAGGTGAGATGAGAAGAAGAAGAGTGTCATAGGTAGGAGGTGTTTTCTCAACTGCTAGGTAAGTGAAAGCGTAAGCTGCCAAGAGCTAACGTCCCTTCTCTGATGTTGCCACGCAAAGTTGGCATGAAGTGATTTCCAGAAGCAAATGTGTCTGTTCCAGGAAAAAAAATGTTTCTCGGGGTGAACCAAGTAACAAATGGAACAAGTCTGAATTTGAAGGCCCACCTTCCTGACTACAAAAGTTCCTGAAGATTGGTACAACCTTCTGCAGATCAGCTACTGGAATAAGATACGCCCAACTTCCCATTTATGTGGTGGGGTTTAAAGGGAAAATATCATGTCAACATGGCACAGTGGAAAGGGAAGCAGAACATGTGGGTTGATGTTCCTAATCTGCCATTTACTACCCAGGTCATAGTTCACAATCTTTCTTTCACATCCTCAGGAGAATACTGAATGAGGGGTGGGACTAGAGCACCTCTAAAGGTTCTTCTACCTCTAAAAAGCCAAAGACCATATGCCTGAAACTCCGCCTTAGCAATATACCACTGAGCAAAGCAATTCCTCTTCCAAAATTCAATTCTTGCCCCTTGGGAGAGAATAAATCAGGATCTTAGAGCTGAAATCGTCTTCAGGGGCCCACTAGTCCAATTTGTACGTGGATAAGAATTCTTCCTACACAACACTCACAACTTTGATTTGAGCCCCTCTAAAAGGGGGCAACCCACTACTTCCCAACCAACTGACCTCACTTTGGCACAGCACTGCTACGCAGCAAGGTAGCACAGCATACACAGTACTAGGCTTGAAGTCAGGAGGCCCTTCATTGAAATTCAGCCTCAGAGAATTTACCAGTTTTGTGATCCTGGGCATGGCACTTAACCTCTGTTTGCCTCAGTTTCCTCATCTGTAAAATGGGAATAATAATAGCACCCACCGCCCAGGGTTGTAATGAGGATCAAAGGAGATATTTGTAAAGTACTTAGCACATACTAAGTGCTATGTAAATATTTATTATTATTATGTATTTCCTCACAATGAATTTAAATCTGACTTTTTACCAGTCCCACCTATTGTTTCTAGTCCTGTCAGTGAGACCCAGTTCAATCCCTTTTCAAGTGCTTTAAGACTACCCACCTGTTCCTCTTAGCTCATCCCCAAACAAAACATCCCCACTTCCTTTGGCTGATCCTGATATGGTAAGATCTTGAAGCCCTTCACCACCCTAGTTATCACCTCACCTCACTCTTCAATTCATCAATATCTTTCCTAAAACATGGGGCCAAAACAAGCAAAGTAACAGGAGGAGGGCAGACAGGATTACCACTTTCTAGTTCTGATTGCTGTGTCTCTTAAGAGAGTCCAGGGCTGCTTTAGTTTCCTGGACTACTGGGTCACTCTTTTTATTCACAACCAACCCAAAGTCAACTCAGAGACCCAGATCATTTTCCATCTAGTTGTGGAGACACAAAGACAAAAAATGAAACCATTTTTGGCCCCACAAAGCTTACATTCTATTGTACAGAAACAATAAATGTAAAATATACACAAAGTCATTTGGGGGGGATATTAGCAAGTGGAAGTGGGGAGGAAAAAAGCCTCGGCAGGGTTCCACTCAGTCTGGAAAGGACTTAAAAGATTTGAAGAAGTTGAGGGTGTCCTTGACAAAAATACAGATGTTGATGGTTAACGTATCATCGGATTGCTTGCCAACTTGGGGACGAGGAGCGAAGGAGAGGGAGAAAAATTTGGAACACAAGGTTTTGAAAGGTGAATGTTGAAAACTATCTTTGCATGTATTGGGAAAAATAAATACTGTAATCAAAAATAAAATTAAAAAAAGAAATAGAGATGCTGAGAAGAGGGGTAGGTTTGGGGAAAATGGTAGACAAATAGAATGGCTGGGAAATATATTGGGGATAAGGATTTCTGCCCTATAAGAGGACTAGACTAAGACTTGAGGTACTGGTTGACCTGTGTTGGCAAGAGTTCTTAAACTGGGGTTCATGAGCTTGTAAAATATTTTGATGACATTTCTATATAATTGATTTCTTTTGTAATCCTATATATTTGATTTAATGCATTCGCCAAGATTCTTCTTAGAACAGGTCCATCCACAAGCTTCACCAGACCGTCAAAGAGGTAGACAGCACATGACCAAAATTAAGAATCTCTGCTTCGGCCATCTATTCCAATCCATCACTTTACCGATGAGGAAACGACTGCCTAGAGAGGTCACGTGGGTAGTAAGTGGCTGAGTTGGGACTCAAACCCGGATCCTCCACTTTCAAATGCAGGGTGCTTTCCATGACACTATGCTGTCTTCCTAAAGCCAAAAAGCCCCCTTTCTCCTGAGTAGCCTCCCTGAGGTTTGGGGTGTGGTAAAAGAAAAGGTGGATTGTGCTATACCACTTGGAAAGGTTGTATTTCAAGAAAACACAAAACCAACCAATTCCTGGCCCTTCATACAGACCTAGGAATTCTGAATTGAATACAAGTGACCACCCATCCAGGGAGGCGCCAGAGGAAACCAGGAGTAGGAGAGCCAAGTGGTTTGGGAGCTATTGCATTTTTCATTGGCAAAAGGAAAAAGAATAGTCAAAGGAAGAGTGCCGAAAATAGTCCCCAAGTTAGTGGTTCACACACACACACACAGGCCTTCCCAACCTCACTCCACCCCATTGACTAAGAGCCACAGCCCAGGGAAACAGTGGTCACAGAAATTAGGTTTAAACAAATATTGCAGCAAATAAATCATGTGTAAAAGTTTTTTTGTTTCCAGAACCAACCAGTCTTTCCCTGGAAAGTTAGCCATGGAGTTATTCCCCCATTCCAAGGGGGCCCATAGCAATTGAACTCAGGAAATGGCCTCAGTTGGAGGCCACCTCTCCCTTTGCTTCAGTGCCTGATCAAAGGTTAACCTTTAGAGACTGCCCAGCCCTTGAATCATGCCCTTGCAACTCATAGCCCTTCAGTGATGCCCTCAAGGATAAATCTCAACTGCAGGTTATCTAGCCAGGAAAGGTTTCCACTGTAGGCCCCTTTTCTGATCACAAGAGCACAGCTTTAGAGCTTTAAAGGACTCCAGGAGCCATCTTGTTTGACACATTCAGTTTACATTTAGGGAAACTGACGTCTGTGTGACTTGTTCAAGGTCCCATAGTTAGGGTCAGAGGCTGGATTTGACCCAGGTCCTCAGATTCTAGAGCTAGTGCTCTTTTCAGTGTGCTTTGTTGGTTTGAATGATTGTAAGGACATTGGGCAGATGTTTTTCAGGACCCTTTCATAGTCCCTTCACTGGCCTGTCACTCTTAGTCCAGAGCTCACTTCCTGTAAACCAGAGGTTAAATCTTAACCTCTATGCAGTCATGGATCCCTTTGACAATCTGTGCCAAATACTAATACTACATGGTTCGTTGACTCCATTTGTAATGGAAGGAAATGCTAAATTTCAGCTGGAGGTTAGTGAAGAGAAAGATGGATTTTTTTTTTCATACCCAAATTTACAGACCCACCTGCCATAAATGGAGTTGGAATGAACTTTCTTTAGTCAATGATGAAAGCAGTAGGCCAAGTCTTTGCCCATTCACACAGCCTCAAGAGTGGAAGAGGAAGGAACGCCAGACAAAGGAGCTTGGGACCTGGTTTCTCGTGCTGACTTTGCCAACAACTTGTTATGTGTGTGACCAAGGCCAAGTAGTTTGCCTTCTCTGACCCTCAGTGTCCTCCTCTGGAAAAGGATGAGGGTGTGGGCTGTGTAGTTCCTATAGTCCCTTCAAACTCTAATCTTCTAGGAATCTAAAAACTTTGAAAGACAGAACAAGAGAGTAAAAAAAAAAATTATTAATCGGAACTCTGAAAACTTGGCTTCTCATGCTATTTTCATTTTTTGTTGTTTTTTTCTTCCTGATTCTTTTTTCATTTTTGTTCTGATTTTTTTTACATATATATACACATATATACATATATATAATATAGAAATTATGTTTAATGTGATTGTACCTTTATCAGATTGATTACTGTCTTGGGGAAGTAAGGAAGGGAGGGAAAAAATTTGGAGTTCAAAATCTTACAAAGGTAAACTCAAAGTTGTATTGATTTTTTAAAAATTTATTTATTTATTTTTAATGCACATTGCTTTATGAGTCATGTTGGGAGAGAAAAATCAGAACAAACAGGAAAAACCATGGGAGAGAAAAAGAAAAAATGAACATAGCATGTGTTGATTTACATTCAATCTCCTTAGTTCTTTTTCTGGATGCAGATGGCATTTTGTATCCAAAGTCTATTGGGATCACCATGGATCACTGGGCCACTGAGAAGAACCAAGTCTTTCACAGTAGATTATCATAACATTCTTACTGTTATTGTGTACAATGTATTCCTGGTTCTGCTTGTTTAGCTCAGCATCAGTTCATGTAAATCTTTCCAGGCCTTTCTCAAATCAGTTTCTTCATCATTTTTATAGAACAATAATATTCCATTACCTTCATATATACAACTTGTTCATCCATTCCCCAATTGTTGGGCATCTACTCATCTTCCAGTTCTTTGCCATCACAAAAAGAGCTGCTATGTTTCTACTGGGCCTATATCCCAAAGAGATCTTAGAGGAGGGAAAGGGACCCACCTGTGCAAGAATGTTTGTGGCAGCCCTTTTTGTAGTGGCTAGAAACTGGAAACTGAAGGGATGCCCATCCATTGGAGAGTGGCTGAATAAATTATGGTATATGAATGTTATGGAATATTATTGTTCTGTAAGAAACGACCAGCAGGACGATTTCAGAGAGGCCTGGAGGGACTTGCATGAACTGATGCTGAGTGAAACGAGCAGAACCAGGAGATCGTCATACACGGCAACAACAGTATTACATGATGATCAATTCTGATGGACATGGCTCTCTGCAACAAAGAATTGTCTCAAACCAGTTCCAATTGTTCACTGAAGAAAACCATATACACCCAGAGAGAGGGATATGAAATATGGACCACAACGTAACATTTTCATGATCTCTATTGACATTTGCTTGCATTGTGTTGCCTTTCTCTGATTCTTTTTTTTTCTTGTAGATAGGATTTTTCTTGCATAACTTCTCAAGCATTTCAACATTATTAACTTGTAGTGTACTTCCTGCCATCTAGGGGAGGGGAGGGGACTGGGGGTAAAATTTGTAATGGAAAGCTTTGTAAAGATCAATGTTGGGAAACTACCCATATACTACAAATAAAAAGCTTTAATAAAAAAAAAGAGCTGCTACAAACATTTTTGCACATGTGGGTCCTTTTCCCTCCTTTATTATTTCCTTGGGATACAGACCCAGTAGTAGTATTGCTGGGTCAGAGGGTATACACAGTTTTATAGCCCTTTGGGCATAGATTAATTCAAAGTTTTAAAAAATAAATGTAAAAAAATGTTTTAAATGTAACTGAGGAAAAATAAAAAATAAAACAAAAAAGAGAAGCAGCAAGAAAATTCTTACAAAAAAGAATGTTGAAAATTATCTTTTCATGTAATTGGAAAAAAAATAAAATACTATTAAGGGGGAAAAAAGAAAAAAAAAGAAAATTTGGCTTTTGCTACTGGTTTTGCCAGTCACCACCTTTGTCACCTCGGGTCATTTCTTCTCCAGATCTCAGAATCCAGATGTTTGAGAGCTAGCTGATATTTGAGGTTCCTTCCAGCTATATAGCATTTCTAGAGGGGATAGGGGAAAGAGCACTAAACTTGGAATCAGCAGACACTGGCACAAAGTCCAGCTCTGAAGTTTATTAGACAGAGGGCTTTGGGAAAAGTCCCTTCTCTCCTCTGAGCCTCCATTTTCCCCACCTGTAAGAAAAAAAGGGTCCCTTCTCTCCTCTGAGCCTCCATTTTCCCACCTGTAAGAAAAAAAAAGAGGGTGTGTGTGTCCCGGATGGTCTCAAAATTCCCTTCTAGGGTTAATATTCCATGGTGCTGGGCTTGCCATGCAGTTTATCATACTGTAGGAAGAGCCTCATTGTACATTCCCTCTCCTAGATAAGTGGTTAAAAAGAAGAAATAGAACCAATCTTTATGGCAATCCCTGGGGGACCCTCAATGTTTACATTATTAAAAGGCTTATTCAAGAACAACTGGAAAAAAAAAAAGAGCCAACAATGACAGCTTTCCTCCAAGCTGGGCAGTTGTTGGGGGGGGGGTGTCCGAGAAGCAAAGTCCAGGACAGCAAACACAGCTGGAAATCGGCATGCCAAATTCCAGAGGCAAAGGGGAGACAATGGACTCACAGTTCGAAGGATGTGAGCTTGAAGGTGTTTTATATCACAAGGTTAAACTACCTAGAAGCAAGATGGCAGCATGGTTAAAGAGTGCTGGATTATTCCTTGATATTTGATCCAATTGACTGGTACATCCTTGCTATATCGAATCAAAATAACGAACTATAACTGGCTAGTAAAGTAACAGAACGAGGATTAAAAGCTGGACCAGATCTTACAAATCATGAGTGCAATTTCCTTATTTTATAGATAAGGAACGGGACCAGAGAGGAGATGGCCATGTCTGAGTTCCCACAGTGACTGGGTAAGGAAGCTGGGAATCAAAAGTCTAGTCACTGACTCCAAAATCCATGCTCTTGGGGCAGCTGCAATGTCATTGAAAGAAGACCCCAGTTCCAATCCCACCTCATACTCAGACACGGTGCTCTCCCCACCACATGTGGGGTGACCTTCCCCAACCCTTACCCTCGACTCTGTTATACATGTCTCCGCAAGGACTGATAGGAAGTAGCTGGAAACATAGGACCCATCCTGTTCTCCTTTGTACCAAGCTCTGCCCACTAGGCAAAGTTACAAGATTGAAATTTGTAGAAGGCAAGCCACCTTCCCCTCAGTTTTCACTCTACAAAAGGAATAGATTGAAGTGGCTGACCTCAGAGTTCCTTTCCAGATCTCAAGCCCATGATTACTTTTCTTGGGCTATGTAAAGTAGATGCCCCTTACTAAGTCCAGAGGAGTCTCAGAATACACTGAACCTCAGAAAGGTAAATTTCTTTAAGTCATTGGTCAGAGCTGTACTACTAATATGCTAAGGGAGGGAGAAGAAACAAGTGTTCCTTCAGAACCTTAATGTCTTTAAATGAAATGGAGGGAGTTGCCTAGAACAAAGTTTCTTAAACTGTGGTTCTCAACCCCATATGGGGTCTCACAAGTGAATGGGAAGGTCATGAAATTTTGATTTATTATCAGTAAGTGTTTGATTTGTATACCTATTTTGTGTACTTATATACTTGGGATAGTGTAAAAATTTCTCACACAGAATGGGGTTATGAGTGGAAAAAGTTTAAAAAGCCCTGGCTTAATTTGGAAAGGAGAAATTAACAAAAGAGACTTGGGGGGGGGAGAAATAAAGAGAGCCACTGAAAATGGCTTTAAAATGCACAGAAGAGAACAGAAGGAAGTTTAGAAGGAAACAGATAAGTGGGACTATTCTAAAAGCTACATGTAGAATCTATTCTATACTTTTTAAAAAAGCAAAAACTATCAAACAGTGATTCACAGTTTCATAGAGAATCTTCTCTTTGCATTTTTCTGTGTAGCTGGAAATGCTTGTGGGTTTTTTTGTTTTGTTTTGTTTTGTGTTGTTTTGTTTTTTGCTTGAAATCTGAATATAAAAAATAAAGACTGCTCTTCTTGGGGAACAGTTCCCAAACTCAGGCCAACCCAACATTTCCCCGGCACCACCCTAACTTGAAACAGTCCTTGTATTCCCAAGAAGAGATAAACAGCAGACCTTGGGTATGGCTTAATTGCTCTGGAGGCCAGATTCATGCAGCTGTTTCATTCCTTTAATCCTAGGTGGATTGTTCATGATTGCCTCTCATGCAGATAGTAAGCAGACATTTCAGGACGTGCTCAACTTAATCCCTTTTGCATCCATACCTAGACCTCTGTGGCGTCACCGTGACATGCCCCTATCCAGTGTGCCTCTCCAAGGTTTCTGCTTCTTGGGAGAGCATAGCTCTGAGCACAGCTTTCCCCTTTGATCCCTTCTGTGAAACCAAGCACCAGTTCTTGAAGACACTATGAGATCAGGGAAAGTGCTTGTCTATGCTCTTTAATAATTTGGCTCCATAAACATTTATTAAGCACATGGTATAGTGTGAATTAAACTGGATTGGGATCCTGGGTCTGACACCTCACTAGCTGTACCAAACTGGCAAAGTTTTTGCCCCCCCCTCCAACTAAGGCTTGGTTTCCTTACCTGAAATATGGAGATAATAGTATTATCATTATTTATTTCATTTCTTTCACAAGGTTCGTGAGTGGAGAGCAATTTTTGAAAGTTTAAGTACTAAAGTAAGGGGAGCTATCATAACAGAAGTCAGATGAGCGATATGCTGATGTTTCCGCACTAGATAACAAGGATACTTGGGTCTGATTAGTAACCGAATTTTCCATAAGGCCCCAGGCCCCAAGAATCAGGCAGAAATGCCTAGTCTAGCCATAAAGAGGAAATGGTCAGAGTTCCTGTATCATGAAGCCAACCAATAAGGGAGTTAGCTAGACCACTGAGCTGCTAGCTGAGCTATGAGGAGCCCAATTACCAAGGTCTAGGAGTGTTATGGAGAGACTTTGAAGAGCTCCATCTGTGGGATAGATTGGCACACAAGAGCCACAAGCAGCAGAAGCTCAAGGTAATTGAAAGTTTTCTCAAGTGTGCAGGCAGGAACTTTGAGTCCACTCCGGAGGATGCTGGGAAGAGACAAAGAACGGACTCATTTGGGTAACGGTTACTGAAAATGTTTGATTTTTTCCCATTTCCTTTTCAATTCCAATTAAATAGTGGTTTTTTTTTTTTTTTTTGCCAATTATCTACTGTTTTTACCTAGGTCTCTGTAAACACAGATAACTTCGAGCCAAGTTAACTTTTCAGCTTCTTTGTTTCACCCATGAGTGCAGGTTCAAGCCATGTGGTCACAATTTCCAGAAAAAAATAGCCCCCAACAAACATAAACCCAGATCTGGAAGGAGCTGATACTGGCTACTCCAGAGACAAGGCTACTAAGTGCCTACCAGGTATTGGAGGAGATCTAGTTCTCACCTTCATCATTCCATGTGGCATCAAGTCCATGTTCACTTCCCTCTCAGCTGCACTTCTCTCTGGGGATTTCACTTCCTCAACAGCAGCCTTGTCCCCAAGCAAGTTCTGGCTCCTGACTTCCAGTTCATTTAGCTATGCAGTGTACCCCTATTGGAATAGAAGCTCATTGAGCGAAGGAACTGTCTTTTTTGCTTGCATTTGTATCCCCAACACTCAGCCCAACAGCTGATCACATAGTAAACTAGCATTTATATAGCACCTTATGGTTTGCAAAATATTGTTCATGAAGATCATATCTGATCTTCACAATAATCTTTTGAGGTAGGTATTGTTATTATCCCCATTTTACAGATGAGAAGCTAAGTGACTTCCCCAGGCCATAAGTTAGAAAGTATCTGAATCAGGATTTGAACTTAAATCTCCTTGACATGAAGTCCAACACACTTATCCAGAGTTTGCTCTGTCTGTCTATCAGTCTATCTATCTGCTTATCTAGCTATCCATTAATCTATCTGGGGGATAATCTACATACACCCAAAACAATAATATACCATATTATGTGATCAGTCATTCATTATATGATCATGTTTTTGATGCTGTTCAGTCATTTAGTCAAGTCCAACTCTTTATGACCCCAAGAACTATAGCACAACACACCCTTCTGTCCTCGACTATCTTTTGAAATCTGTCCAAGTTCATGTTCATTGCTTCAATGACACTCCCTATCCATCTCCTCTTCTGCTGTCCCCTTCTCCTTTTGCCTTTAATCATTTTCAACATCAGGGTCTTTTCCGATGAGTTCCATCTTCTCGTTATGTGGTCAAAATATTTAAGCTTCAGCTTCAGCATTTGATCTTCCAGTGAATAGCCCAAATTTATTTAAGTATTGACTGATTTGAACTTCCTGCTGTGCAAGGGACTCTCAAAAGTCTTCTCCAGCACCACAATTTAAGTGTCAATTCTACAGCACTCAGCTTTCCTTAAAATTCAACTCTCACAGCCATAAATTTCTACTGGAAATACAATAACTTTAACTCTAGAGATCTTTGTCAGCAAGGTGATGTCTCTGCTTTTTAGTATGCCGTCCAGATTTGCCCTAGCTTTTCTTCCAAGGAGGAGGTGTCTTTTAATTTCATGGCTGCTGTCACCATTTGCAGTGATCGTTGAGCCCACAAATATAAAATCTGACACTGTTTCCATCTTCTCTCTCTAACCAAAGTTAATCAATCTAATGAAATTAGTACATCAGAGAGATGTAAAACAATGTTCTATATGAGGTACAAGGGGGAGGACAGTGTTTACCAATGGAAGGGGGATGAAGGAAAGTTTCTTGGAAGAGGTAGAATTTGAGGACGTAAAAGAATGGGTAAGAAATCAACAGGCAGAGAGCATGAGGGAGGATACACTGGGCATAGGGAACCAAATAAGCAAAGGGATAGATGAAGAAAAGGACGGGGCAAAGAGCTATCCAATTTGGAGCTAGCAACAAATAAGCAGGGAAGAGTAATGGGAGAGAGAGCCCCATAAAAAGGGTAGCAGAATATTATGAAGGGCATTAAATAATAGAGCTCAGCCTTGGGAAATGAATAGGATCTAAAATTAGAAGGGACCTGAGAGATCACCCAATTCAGGGCTTCTTAACCTTTTCCCACTCAAGATTTCTTTTTGCCTGAGAAATTTTTATGTGACCCCGGGTATACAAGTACATAAAATAGATATACAAATCAAATGTTTACTGATAATATATCATCATTTCACAACATCCCCCCCCATTCAGTTACATGACCCCACACAGAGTCACAAAGCACAATTTAAGAAGCTTTGATCCTAGTCCACTTTTAGTTCATCAATTTCGAGAGGAGAAACCAGGCCACATAAAGACAGGTGATTGGCCCTGGCAGGTGGGTTACAGATTCTGCATTTGTCCTCTAATTCCAGCTTCAAAGTTCTTTCCACTAGATCCATTTACATAGGAAGCTGCCTCCAGTGTCATGCAGCCTCTATCTCTGCACAGGATGAGGTTGAAATAGTGTAAGGAGAAATACACTTTCACCAATCTCCTGACTGATAGCCGTGTTATCTATCAGATACAAGTTAGCCTGGATGGCCTCCAAGACCCTTTCTGATTCCATGACTGAGCTGGAGAGATGGGATGAAGAAGGAAGATGCAGAGAGGGCAGTAGCTCTGGCCTGAAAATCAGGAAGCTTGTGTCCAAGTCCAGGCTCAGCCGCTCAGTAGCTGCGGAAACTTGGACAAATCACCAAAATCTAGACTCTCTAAAGTGGAAGGGACCCTAAAGAGATCACCTTGTCCGATCCATACCAGAACAATCATCCCCTCTATCTGGTTCCCAAGAAATGGTCATCCCACTTCTGCTTAAAGACTTTCAGTGATGAAGTGCCCACTACCCTCTTGAGTTTGGGACAGCCTTCACTGTTAGGCAATTTTTCCTTAGAGACTACTCCTAAATCTGCCCCTTTGCAATTCCCACCCAGGACTCCTAATTCCCCCCTCTGGAGTCAAGCAGACCAAGTCTAACCACTCTCAAATAGGACACCTCTTCAAATATTTGAAGACAGCCAGCAAAGCGCTTACCCCCTCGGAACCTCAGTTTCCCATTCTATAAAAATAAAGATTTGGGATAGAATGATACACAAAATCTCAGCCTGTTTGGACATTTTAAGAATCTATGAGTCTATGAATCTATGAATTTGAATCTCGGTGCGTGGGAACAGGAAAGGAAGCAGCAACAGACAAACAGAGCCCTTGGCTCTATGAAACTTGGAGGACTGACAGATTCAATTTCAAGATGTTTGACTAAACTCCAGATCAGGTGTATCTCATTTGCATTGAGCCCTAGGAGGTTTGATGCTTCCTCATAAACCAGCTCCCCAAACTGAAATCCAAACGAGACTTTGAAAGCTCAATTACAACACCCCCACATACAGCAAAGTCATTCAACAGCTGGCCTCCAGTGGGCCTAACAAGCTGGACAGAACTGGCCAGGGGCCCCAGACTCCTTCAGCCTCTTGCCCTGAGAGAGAGTGGGAATCGCTACCCCAGGGCCCCCAAAGGCTTTTTGACGGTTACCAAGTGGAAACAGGACCCGGCTCTCCCCTCAGCTGGAATGACCCTCTGTTAGGGCAGCCAAGTGTTTGCGCCTGTTTATTGTGTGAATGACTGGAGGTTGGAAGAGGTGGCCATTTTCCAGTGTACTCATAAGACCACAGATCATCGAGGTGGCCCTGTGGGGAACATGGGCTACAGGCAGATCTTAATCTAAAGCAGGCAGCTGGAGCAGGAGCAGCAATCAAGGGGCTGCTTACAGATGTTTCCACATTCCATTCCCAGGCCAGGGAAAGTGAGGAGACACCATCCACTGCTCCCCCAAATAATGGGCATGCTTAGACCAGAGCAGAGAGCTAGAGGGCTTAAACTCAACTCAACTAAACAAACTACACTTGCTGGAGGTAGCGTGCTATTCTGCACAGATCTGAAGTCCCCCTGTCTCAAATGCAGAGCTTTAGCTGCATACTTTCCCACTTGGGGCAAAAATAATTGGGGGCCGTGGAAAAGGAGTGGGTGAGGATGGCAAACACAGTCCCATTAGGAGAATGCAGACTTTGGCTTGTAGCCTGTGCCCTGTGGGATTAGAGAAGAATGGCTCCTGGGAGGAAAAACCAGGGTTCCCCGGGGCAGTTGTGCTGTGCTGAGACGTGACGTGGCATGGCATGGTATGGCAAGGGCCAGCAGAGGGCCAACAAAGGAAACTGAGGTCTGGATACAGGAGGAGACTTTGGATCACAGCTTGCAAAAGGCAGAGGGGACCTCAGAGATCCAAACCCTTACTTTTCAGGGAAGAACCAACTTGCTCAAAGTCAGAAGGCAGAGACTGGCAGAGAAGGCTCTTCCTCTCCTCATTCTTCTGAAGCCCGTATTCTGTCGACTTCCTTTCAACAGTCAATCCCTCTGGCAAATCCAAAATGACCTTTTCTTTCTTTCCAGTGATAGATACATCTCCCAGAGGGCAAAGGGTACCTGGCCTTTGCATTAGTGTCCTCCTTGCCTCTCACCTCCGAAAAGAAGGGAAAGGAACTGCTAAGTGTTTTCTTTAGGAAAAATCTACTGCTTTCATTGATTAACTCATTCATTCCTACAACTATTAAACACCTACTGTCTACGGAGTATTGTGCAGGCCACAGGGTGAGGGATGAGGTTTAGATCAGATACAGTTCCTGTTCTCCAGGGGCTTACTGTCTAGTAGGAGGAAGAGAACTGTAATTCAACAAGTAAGTACATTAAAGAAGGGATGACCTAGAGCTGAGAGGGACCTTAGATATGAGCTGGTCTGAGGCCATGTGATAGAGATGTTAAGTGGCCTTGCCCAAGACCCCACAAACAGTGTGTGCCCAAGTCAGGGGTGGCACTTGAGTGGCCAGATTTTAAGTAGAGCCCTGCCTCTTACTCCATCGGCTGCCTCTACACCCAAAAACCTGTGAAACCATAGGTCAAAGAGCAAGCTCCTTCCTCTTTCTGGGACTTAGGTTTTCCTCCTAAAAGAAGGGTGCTAGAGAAAATGGTATCTAAGTCTCCTTCTAGCTCAAAGGGTTTATAAGCTTTTTACTCTCCAAGGAAATTATCAAACTAAGAAATTACTTCAAAAGCCACAAGTCATTCTGATTCCCGTTTAAAAAAATATGTAATAAAATATTGAACAGGTTGCTGGCACAGTCTGGCTAAATCATTACATACATACATGCATATAAATGTATTATATACATATGTATAAAAAGTTGCCATGGGCAGTCATCTTTGTATAAACAACAACTCTTTTATGAAAGTAAATTCTCCCTCTCCTTTTCTTCCTGAATCTCTGGTCCCAAAAGAGATTTTTCTAATCCAAGGGGCAAATCCAAACTCTGCACGAGTTTCTTCTGCCCTGGGAATATCTGATTGCCACCCCAGTTTTATAACTTGGTTGCCTCATTCCCATGGGGGTTCGTCACTGGGAGACTAGTATGGCTGGCTTCCCTTATACCCTGATGGTCAGCATACAGGGTGATGTCTTCAGGAAGATCTTGTTACTTTAGAAAGAAGCTACGATTTGGCCATGCATTTACTGCCCTACAGCTGGTCGGTATACATTGGGGTTATGAGGTCATTACAAAGGAAGCATGGACTGGTCTTCAGTTGGATACAAAGTCAAAAGTGTCTCTAAATAGGAGACTTCTTAAGTATCCAGGTTGGATTCCCTCAGACTAGTTTCTTTTTTTTTTTCTTTTTGCTTTTTGCTGAGAGAATTGGGGTTAAGTGACTTGCTCAGGGTCACACAGCTAGGGAATGTTAAGTGTCTGAGACCAGATTTGAATTCAGGTCCTCCTGAATTCTATCCACTGCACCACCTAGCTGCCCCAGACTAGTTTCTTTTAAAAAGGGTTTTTGTTGATGCACTTTGGTTTTGTCAGCATCACTGTGACTTCCCAATAACTCTTTTTCCTACTCCCATACACAGAACCCTCCCTTGTAACAAGGAAAAACAAGTAAAGCAAACCAGCATCTCAGCCATGGGTAGCGGCATCGGTGGCACTCCACTTCTGTAGTCCAACACCTGTCTGCCTAGAGGAGATAAAGTCTCCTCATGCATTACATATAGGCTCTCCTGAAACTTACCGCTGGTTCAAAACACTTCATTGGCCAGTATCCATTCAAAATCAGAACTTGGAAACCCTCATTAATAATTTAATTTTTATTTTTATAAGGCCGGGACATGTTAGTTCAAAGCAAAAGATATTTAAACCATGGAACAAATTTGTTGACAAGAAAAGAACCTTCTCACCCCTATCCTCCCACCATGTATACACTCCCATGGGTCTCACACTGTCAGTGAGAAAAGACACAAAGAACTACATGACTAAGGAATCAACATGGAAGACATATATGAGAAATATATGTGGTCAGAGAACAGTCATGAAGAAGCACATGCTCTAAAACACATGTGGTCAAGGGATAAACAAAGAAAGTATATACATGTGATCGGCACCCATTTGATGCTATGAAACAGCCACTGTCCTCTGTGATATTACCACAGGACTCTCTATGCAATCTCAGTTCTCTGCTGTCCACCATCATGTTATCTCAGGATTGCATCTCTACTCTCTGTGACTTTGTCTCTCCCTAGTGTCATCCCTATTCTCTCTGGGGGTCT
This sequence comes from Myrmecobius fasciatus, assembly GCA_023553655.1. Lineage (NCBI taxonomy): Eukaryota > Metazoa > Chordata > Mammalia > Dasyuromorphia > Myrmecobiidae > Myrmecobius > Myrmecobius fasciatus. Next base: position 168,223 of record JAJPUD010002265.1, read on the forward strand.
TCACTGGTTCATGGTCACTGAACTGCTCTCTGCTACCATCCATTGGTCTTCAGTTACTTAATCTCTTCAGGGCCCTTTGTGGCTCTCTAATAACATATGGTAGGGAATAGTTTTTCTAGGCAAGGGAATGCTAAGGTTCTTTTAGTGCAGTGCTGAGGACTATAGGGCACTGTACTTACCAGACAGTGAGGAAATGCCAAAAGAAGGCCCAAGCTAAAATTAAATCTATTCTTTCGCCTGCCTGCTCCAATAGAACTGACTATATTTCAGAAAACAGCTGACAGAACTAGGAAATTCCCTTTTATGCCCCTCAAGCCTCTGATCATCACTTTATGTCTCCCAAAAAACCATTTAAAAGACTCCACTCAATAAAACTACACAGGACCCAAAGACTCTAGCTTCTGTGATAAGAACTCACTATCTGACAAAAATTGCTGGGAAAGCTGAAAAATAGTACGGCAGAAACTAGGCATTGATCCACACCTAACACCCTATACCAAGATAAGGTCAAATGGGTTCATGATTTTGACATAAAGCATGATACCATAAGCAAATTAGGAAAACAAGGGATAGTTTACCTCTCAGATCTGTGGAGAAGGAAAGAACTGATTGCCAAAGAAAAAGTAGAAAACATTATGAAATACAAATAGATAATTTTGATTACATTAAATTAAATTACACAAAACCAATGCAGCCAAGATTAGAAGAGAAGCAGAAAACTGGGGAAAAAATTTTACATCCAAAGTTTCTGATAAAGGCCTCATTTCAAAAATATATAGAGAACTGACTCAAATTTAGAAGAAAACAAGCCATTCCCCAACTGATAAATGGTCAAAAGATATGACCAGACAATTTTCAGGTGAAGAAATGAAAGCCATTTCTAGTCATTTGAAAAACTGCTCTAAATCACTAGTGATTAGAGAAATACAAATGAAGACAACTCTGAGTTACCACTTCACACTTCTCAGAATGATAAATGTTGGAGGGGATGTGGGAAAACTGGGACACAAATACACTGTTGGTGGAGTTCTGTACTGATCCAACCATTCTGGAGAGCAATGTGGAACTATGCCCAAAAGGCTATCAAACTGTGCATATACCCTTTGATCCGACAGTGTCTCTACTGGGTCTGTATCCCAAAGAGATCTTAAAAGAGAGAAAAGAACCCACATGTGCAGAAATATCTGTAGTGGCAAGGAACTAGAAACTGAATGGATGCCCATCAGTTGGGGCATGGCTGAATAAGTTATGGTATATGAAGATTATGGAATATTATTGTTCTATAAGAAATGATGAGCAGGTTGATTTCAGAAAAACCTGCAGAGACTTGCAGAAACTGATCTGAGGAAAGTGAGCAGAACCAGGAGATCATTGTACACAGCAACAAGAAGATTGTGTGATGATCAACTCTGATGGGCTTGCTCTTTTCAGCAATGTGGTGATTCAAGGTTATTCCAATAGACCTGATGGAGAAAGCCAGCCCCATCCAGAGAGAAGACTGGGGACTGAATGTGGATCACAACATAATATTTTCACCTTTGTTGTTGTTGTTGTTGTTGTTGTTTGCTTCCTTGTTTTTTCTTTCTCATTTTTTGTCCCTTTTGATCTGATTTTTCTTGTGCAACATGATAAATGTGGAAATATATTTAGAAGAATTGACATGTTTAACTTATATTGGATTGTTTGCTGTCTAGGTGAGGGGGGAGGAAAATTTCAAACACAAGGTTGAACAGGAGTGAATGTTGAAAAAAAAATTTTTTTTTTAAAAATAAAAAGTCACCATTATTAAAATAAATAAATAGAACTACACAGGAGCTATTTGGGGACTGGATGACAAGGCTCCTCTCAATTCTCATGATGTTCCCTGACTAGCATGCAAATGAATCTAGGGACAAGAAGAAAAGGGCCAGGTGAAGCTAGCAGGGATATTAGCCTTACCTTTGGTTAATATTCCTACTTTTCTTATGTATATCTGCCATTTAATAAGACTGTTCTCTCCATACCATAATCTGAATTCTGATGTCTTTTAATTTGTAATGTCTCGTTATTGGTCCCTTGATTCTCCTTTCTTTGCTTGGTCTTACAGCCCTACCTCCCCAGTTAATCTGCCAGACTGATTTCCAGCTAAATTCATTAAGCGCCTTCTACATGTAAGCATTCTGTCTGGAGCCGGGAATACAAATTCAGAGAGGAAATCGTTTCTGCCCTCAGAACTCACTTTCTGCTGGGAGGACACATGTACAAAGATAAATAAATAGAAAACAATTTGAGGAGAGCAATATTAACAAGTTGGGGTAAGGAAAAGCTCCACAGAGAAAATGGCACCTGAGCCCAGCCTTGAGGGAAGATAAGGATTCTGAGACCCAGGGGGAGTACATTCCAGTCATGGGGATGTACTCACACAAATGGGCCCAGGAGGGAGATGGAATGTCAAGGTCAGAGAAGAGCTAATAGCCACATTTGGCTGGAATGTAACGTGCATGCAGGGGAGTACTCTGAAATAAATCTTAAAAGAAAGATTGGAGCCAGATCAGGAAGGTCCTAGAAAGCTAAGCTGAGGAGTTAGCACTTTCTCCTGGAGCTCAGAGGGGCTTTTGTGTGAGGAAGCCCCAGAGTGGGTGAAGAAGGCCTATACTCTAGAAGAAGACGACTATATGGAGGATGGATTGGGAAGTAGAGATACTGGAGGTAGAGGGACCAATTCAGAGACTGTTACAATAGCCCTAGTGAGAAGTAATAAGGATCTGAATTAAAAATAGAGAGAGGATGATGGATGGGAGAGATATGCTAAGGGTAAAATCAAGAAGGCTTTGGAGAAGGAAATGGAAAGCCACTCCAAGGCTGAATCTGTTGACATTCAGAAATAGGGAATTAGGTAGGAGTAGCAGGATTTTGGGCAGGGGGAAGGAATTGTGAGTTTCATTTTGGGGCATGTTGAGTTTGGAATACTATTGACACTCACAGGTAGAAGAAAGACAACAGGCAGTTTTCAGAGAAACAGATTGGAGGAATTCACATAGCCTGGCCCTGCTCTCCTAGAGAAAGATGAGAGAAGGAAAGCACATAGGTGCTTCTCTGAACCCCAAAAGTCTCTAGGAAGTGCTGACATCAGCAGAAGGAAATCTACCCAGGTGCTGGGGGACAGAAGAGATAAATGCTTCTGAGCTAGCCTAGAATGCACAACACAGACCCCTTTGAGAAGGCCACAAAAGAGATATTCTCACAATCACCTCAAGAAACTCTCTGGGAGACAGGTGGAACCTTAATGTGATATAGCAGCGTTGTTTGGGTTTTTTTTAAACTTTTTATTTTTGAAATATATGCAAAGATATTTTCAACATTCACCCTTGCAAAACTGTGTCCCCACTTTTTTTCTTCTTCTCTTCTCCCTATTCCCCTCCCCTAGACAGAAAGTAATCCAATATATGTTCAACATGTATAATTCTTCTGTATATACTCCCACAATTATCAAGCTGCACAAGAAAAATCAGGTCCAAAAGGGGAAAAAAATGAGAAAGAAAACAAAATGCAAACAAACAACAATACCAAAAGTGAAAATATTATATTGTGATCCACACTCAGTTCCACAATCCTTTCTCTGGGTGTAGATGTCTCTCTTCATCATCACAAAATCATTGGAACTGGCACCAATCATCTCATTGTTGGAAAGAGTCATGTTCCTCAGAATTGATCATTGTATAATCTTGTTCCTGGGCACAGTGTTCTCTTGATTCTTCTCATTTCACTTAACATCAGTTTATGTAGGTCTCTCCAGGCCTCTCTAAAATCATCCTACTGATTGTTTCTTATAGAACAATAATATCCTATAACATTCATATACCATTTATTCAGCCATTCTCTAACTGATGGATATCCACTCAGTTTTCAATTCCTTGCTAGGTTTAAGGCACTAAATGTATTGGAAACAGGAAAAAACAAAAACAAAAACAAAAAAACCGTCTTAACACTCTCAGTAGAAGCTCCAAGTATAATAATACTTCCATGGTCCAGCTGTTTGAGAGCTGATACCATCTGCTGGAAGAGAATTGAACATTGGGGAGCAGCAAAGCAATGCTAAGACTAAGGACAACAGAGAGAAAAAGAAACATTAATTTCTGGAACTAATGGACAGCAACAGGACCCAGAAAGGATCCACTATATTTTGGGGAACAAAGCAATGATGGGAGGAAAACTTATGGCACAAGAGCTTTGATGTGGAGGGTCAAATAGAAGCCTTCCTGGGGCCAACCCTGGAGTAGCACTGTAAATCAAGGGACCACACGGGTTCTTTGTCAGGCCTGGGGCACAGAATCAGACATAGGGAGGGGAGAGTGATTTTCTCTCAGCTCAGAGGTGAGTTGTTTCTATGGCCTTTATTCCATAAATAAAACTCTTCTCTTTTTTCAAAGCTGGGAGTCTGAGTGCTTGTAAAGGGAGCTTGTAAGATCACACAAGAGGATCTGGCACAAGAGAGCTCCAGTTATTGAAGTTCCCAGGTTCTACTCAGGGGAACCAAGTCAGCTCAATGTCAATAAGAGAAGACAGCAGAATATATAATATAAGACTAAGACAGGTACTTTAAAACTTCAGTAGAGCAGTGATCTCATAAACAGGAATATTTCTTCCATCGGTCAAAACAGCAACCCACTGATACCTTCTCATACCGTGAGATTTGTGTTCATATCTTTCTGTAAATCTACTTGTTTGGGGAGTTTCTGCCTTATGGCTCAGCCCAGACTAAGTAAGTGGAATCTAGTGTACTTAACCCACTATGTGTAATAGCAGACCTCAGACAGCAGACCACTCTTTATCTGAAGCACCCATCTATCTCTTCACCCAGGTCTTCTTGCCATTGGCCTGCCATTGCATATGTAGCCCCCTTGGCTGTGTGCCCCCTTACATCTCTTTTTACATAACTTGCACCAGGTACAATAATCAACTCAATAATACTTTGGGAAAGAGCATGTCAATATTCTGTCCTATTTATCAACTCACCATCTTGGTGACTCCCCAGATCAAAAGTCCCTTCCCTAGCCACCACTCTTGAGTATGGATTGTCTTTCCCTACTGGAACATGAGCTTCCAAAGAACAAGAATTATCTCACTCATCTTTCTAACCCCCTCTGCTCAGCACAATGCCTGACACAGTCAATGCTTTTTCATCTAGCCAGTGTGCTGAAGGAGGCTTGCACATTTGGCCTACCTCCTTTTCTGGCTGTACATGTCCCTGATGAGGATTTGGACACTAATTACATGTTTTTTTTTTAAAAAAAATTGTAGTTAATTTACTTTTTTTAGAATATGTGCACATTCATTTTTAACATATTTTCATATGAGTCACATTGAGGAAGAAAAATCAGAGCAAAAGGAAAAACCATAAAGAAAAAAAAAGCAAAAGAAAAAAAGTGCAAATAGTATGCTTCAATCTGCAGTCAGCCTCCATAATTCTCTCTCTGGGTGCAGATGGCATTTTCCATCACAAGTCTATTGAAATTGTCTTAGGTCACTATATTGCTGAGAAGAGCTAAGTCTGTCATAATTGATCATCACACAATCTTGCTGTTACCATGTACAATAATCTCCTGTTTCTGCTCACTTCACTCAGTATCAGTTCATGTAAGTCCTTCCAAGCTTTTCTGAAATCCTCCTGCTGGTTGTTTCTTACCGAACAATAATATTCCATAACCTTCATATACCATAATTTGTTCAGCCACTCTCCAATTGATGGGCATCCCTTCAGTTTCCAGTTTCTAGCCACCACAAAAAGGGCTGCCACAAACATTCTTGCACAGGTGGGTCCCTTTGCCTCCTCTAAGATCTCTTTGGGATATAGGCCCAGTAGAAACACTGCTGGAACAAAGAGTGTACAGCTTGATAGCCCTTTGGGCATAGTTCCAAATTGCTTTCCAGAATGGTTAAATCAGTTTACAACCTCACCAACAACACATTAATTGGACACCATTTCTTACACAGAAGTGATTGTTGTTAATATGCTGCAGTCTGTTTACACATCTCATTTGCTCAGAAATTCTGATTTGTCTGGGATCATGCTGTTCTGCCCTAGCCAATCTAGTCATCCAGCATTCCTCAGGAGATTACCAGTGTTTTAAAGGGTATACTTTCGCAGCAGGGAAAAAGCTGTGCTCATCCAAAGTACTGTACAAAATCCCAAATGCCATCCTTCTGTTCTCTGCTTCCTCCTTAATTCTGGGCCCAGCTCAATGCTCACCTGTAGTGTTTGACCAAGATATGGATACTGAAGGGCTAACTCAAGCAGTTCTCCAACCAGAGTAAGTCATATTCTGAGCAACATAAAGCAAGGCAAGAAATGAGACATATCCGTGCTAAAGAAGTTCATCACACGCATGGAGAACATACTATGCATGGAGAGGCTAGATAGAACTACAGTTCTCACACTGCTCTTGTTTGCAGATGACAGGGAGCTGATTACCCAGAGCCCCATCACTTCAGCCATCCTGAGGGTCAATTTTCCAGATACCTTGGGCTTGTGGAAATGACATTATTCTTTTCCAGTTTGATGGTTGCAAGTGCCCCTTTACTTTCTATTGCTTCTCAAGTTACTATGTTCCAAAGGCAGCAGCCTCAAGGGTGGGTCCTGTCCAAGTACCCCTCCTCCATTCCCTCATAAGCCCTGTTCTATTAGCTCCTGGTGTGTCTCCTTGATGATTTATTAACGCAGCCATTTCATGAACCTATCCTCTATTCAGAAAATCACAGAATTTCAGAGTTGGAAGGGATCTCAGGACCACCAAGTCCAATATAGACTAGGATAAGAACATCTCCGAGGAAGGGTAGATGACAACAGGGATAGAGTGCTAAGTCTGGAATCAGAAAGACTTGAATTCAAATGTGGCCTTGGGCACTTACCAGTTGTGTGACCCTAGGCGAATTAAACTACTTAGCTTGTTTGCCTCAGTTTCCTCAACTACAAAATCATAGCACCCATTCCATAGGATTGCTGTGAGGATCAAATGAGATTATACTTATAAAGTACTTAGTGTAGTGCCTGGCACATAGTAGGTGCTATATGAAAATGTAGTCCTTTCTCCTTCTTCTCTGCAAAGGTTCCCAACAAAGCAATTTCTCAGAATTGTTTCTTGGAAGCTAGTACCTCCTGAGGTAGCCCATTCTACTTTGTTCCTCTAGATTTGAAAGCCTAGGGATTATTACAAGCATTATTGTCCAAACCTAAATTGAGACTGAAATGAAGATTTCCCTTCCACAAAGCTGAAATTTGCTTCTCTGTAATGTCCACTGGGATTAGTTCTGCCCTCTCTGACCATGCACACTATTCCTCTCCCACACCACAATCCCAGGCAGCTTTCATAAGTCAAGTCAACAACTATTTATGAAGCGCTAGCTAAGTGCCAGGAAATACAAATAAACAGAAAGAAAGATAGTCCCTGCCCTCAAGGGGTTTGCATTCTATTGGGGAAGACAATAATTAAAAGGGAGCTGAAGAGGGAAGGAAGGGCAGGGAAAGAACCCAGTATAAGGCCCTTGCAGAGGAAATCTAGAGAGTTGGCAGTAGAGTCAAGAGAGGGAAAAAGACATGGTGGGCCTGAGGCCCTCCTAAGGAGGTTCTGGGAGAAACCATCCAATTAGACAGAGGAGCCACAGGAACAGAGTGTACATGACCCTGTTAAGTCTTCTCTTTTCCAGACAAACATCCTTAATTCCTTCAACCAAACCTCATACAGCATGGTTTTAGGGCCCTTCATGATATTCATTGCCAGCTTTGGGACATTTTCCAGCTTATCAGTCTCATTCCTAAAATGTAGTGCTCAGGACCAAACACAATTCCAGGTGACACTGGACCAGGGACTGGTAGAGCAGGACTATTCTGCCCTAGCCATGAGGACTGTGCCTCTCTAGGGTTTTCTGGGTCATCTTATTACACTAGCAAATGGTATTGAGCTTGCAATCCATAAAGACCCATAGATCTTTGTCAGAACAGCTACCAGCTAGCCACTCCTTCTCCAATTGGTGGTTGCAAATCCAAGTGTCAGGCTTAGGAGGCAGTGTGGTTCAATGGGAAAGAGCATCAAATCTTGGCACTACCTCTTAGGGTGGCCTTAGGTATCTTGCTTAACCTATCTGGGCTTTAGTTTCCTCATCTGTAAAATGATGCCGAGGTGACCTCTAAGGATCCTTCAATCTCCAAATCTATAATCCTATGACTCTACATTTGTGCCTATTTCATCTTCTTAGACTGGTACCAACATTCTATCCTGTCAAGACTTTGTTAGATGATTTTGATGTCATCCAAATAATCTAGCTACCCCCTTTCAGCTTTGTAGTATTCCCAAATCTGAAAAAAACATGTCATATTTATCCAAGCCATTGATAAAAATGATAAACATCACAAGGTTCGAGCACAGATCTCTGAGGCACTGCACTGGAGACTTCATTGCAAATCGATGTCAAACCATTAATGAGTACTCTTTGGGTCCAGCCATTCAACTAGTTTGAAATTTTCCTAACTGTATTTATTGTCTAGCCCACAGCTTGCTAACATGTCCCAAAAAATAGCATGAGAGATCTGCCAAATACTTTTCTAAAATCTAGGTCAACTGGATCTACAACATTCCCTTAATCTGTCCAAATCTATTCAAAAAACAAATGAGATCAGTCTAAAAGAACCAGATCTTGATAAAGTGAGGCTGGTTCTTTGCGATTACAGTTTCCTTTTCTAGGTATTCACTAACCATTCCCTTAATAAAGTATTCTAAAAATATAAAAGTATATATTCTAGAATTTTCAGAGGAATCTAAGTCAAGGCCACTGACGTGGGTACACTTCATTCTCTTCCCTTATTTTGAAAACTGGGCCACCATTTTTTCTTCTCTCATCTTGATTCTCCATAATTTTTCAAATATCACTGCCAATGTCTCCACAATCACAATGGCCATTGGGATTATAGTTCTCATCAAGACCAGTTAGCTGCTGTCTCGGCAACTTTCCAATTATCCAATTTCCAAGGTTGCATTTTTGTTTTGTCCTTCCCAATCTAAATATTATTTCCCTCGGAAGAAAAAAGAGAAGCAAAATCAGAGTTGAGTAGTTCTGCCTTCTCTGCCTTGTCCATTATCATCATCCCGCTCACACCCAGCAGCAGTCCTATCCTGACTCTGATCTTCTTCTTTTCTCCTATAAAGCTAACCCATTCCCCTTTTTGTTGTCCTTAGCTTGCTTTTCCAGTTTCAATTCCATCTGAATATTTAAGACCATGTCACACTTTTCCATTTATCTTCTTCTGCCTGCTCTTGCTTTCATTTTCTGTATATCTTTCAAACATCTAAGCTAGTGGATTTTCCTTTGCATCTACTTGGGTCTTTTTAGGCAGCTCTCCCTTCTTCTCCTCCTAAGATATCCCATCTCCCATGCTCCTCCTGTCATCCACAGCACTAACATCTCAGGTCAATCTCTTTAGGGGCAACTTTATTTCTAGTATCTAGAAAGGCAAGTATAAATTCAGAGAGCAGATTCAAAGTCCAGCATTGGTCCAAGCAAGAGGGCAATCTTCCCCCCATTCCCTGATCTGGATACTTCTGGCTAACTCTTTGAATCCAGTTTGTTCTTGGTCAAGAGTCCTTTGGCCCCGATCCCTCAGCATTTTGCATTGTCTCTAGCCAAGCTGAGCTCATCTGCTCTTGGCTCTTCAAGAGGTCCTTCTGCTTCAGATCTGAATCTTCTGTTTCTTGTACCCTAAACTTGAACTAGTTTCCATGCCAGACAAATCCTGCTCACCTTTTAAAACCTAGAGCGAATTCCATTTCCTTTACTCAACCTGCCCTAATATTCTGGTAACTGCCAACCTTGTCCAATGACATCCCATTGTCCTTTCTTTGTCCCTCTCTAATACCTTGTAAGATTGGGTATGATAATGATCTATGCCATTGTCTTATCCCCCTATTAAATTGGGAGCTCCCTGAGGACAGAGACTGTATTTTCACTACATTTTGTTATTTCCTTAATGCCTAAAAAGTTTTCTGTATATGTCAAGTCTTGATAAATTTTTGACGAATGAATAAATGAATGTAAGCATGAATTTTGTCTCTCATGGAAGAGACTCCTCTTGTTTATCCGTTAGCAATTACCTGATTTAGTCATTCACCATATGTACACAAAGGACACCAACTAAACAAAAGAAGCCCCAGATATCACCTGCTTACCAGCAGGAGCCAGATGCCCAGCAGAATGACATACTCGCAGGGTCTGTGGAGGCAGCAGACGTCACCGACCAGGAAAAATCAGGCATCCCCTTCTCACTAACTCTTTGACCTTAGTGAGAAGTCCACAGCTTGAAGTGAAGCCACTGACAAATCCCCTTTCTATAAAGAGAAGGGAGGGGACTCTTAGGTTATTAAAGTTCTCAAAAGCATCAAGGCAACAGAATTACAATTGGAAGAGGAAAGATGGATGATGGGAGAACATTAACGTGCTACCAAAGAGGTGCGACAGAAGGGTTTCTTTTTTTAATTAAAGCTTTTTATTTTTCAAAACACATGCATGGCTAATTTTTCAACATTGACCCTTGCAAAATCTTGTGTTCCATTTTTCCCCCTACTTCCCCCACCCCCTTCCTAGATGGCAAGTCGTCCAATATACGTTAAACATGGTAGAAATATACATTAAATCCAATATATGCATACATATTTATACAATTAACTTGCTACACAAGAAAAATCAAATGAAACCAGAAAAGAAATGAGAAAGAAAATAAAATGCAAGCAAACAACAACAAAAAGAGTGAAGATGCTATGTTGTGATGCACACTCAGTTCCCACAGTCCTCTCTCTGGGTGTACATGGCTCTCTTCATCACAAGACCATTGAACTGGTCTGAAGACAGAAGGATTTTTGTTGTATTGTTTTCAGGAATAAACACGAAGCAAATTCTTTTATCTTTCAGATTTGTGGGCATCCATAAAAGCCATTTTGTAAGAATTCCTCAAGGCTCATGGATCACGGATAGACAGGTACCCTTAGAGATCATCTGATACAACCCCCACTCGGTGGAAATAGTACAAAGGAGCCTGGAGGACCACTCACCAGAGATGATGTGGAAAAGATTCCTGGTTAGGCATGGATTGCATTAAATGGCCTTTTAGGTCCCTTCCCACTGAAAGATTTTGTGATTCTGTGAATACATGACAATAAAGGACTCAGTATAATTGATGTGGTTAAGACAGTGAGTGATCTAAATATTCAGAGGACAAGCAGAAGAGTGAGGGCTGAAGTGGTCAGAGGTAGCTTCCTAGCTGTGTCTTGAAAAATGGGCAGGATTTGTAATGGATCAGAAGCTATAGCTTCCTTATGATTGATCCTGCAGCTAATGACAGAACCTTAACTAAAACACAGGATGACTCCAAGTCGATAAGTCTCTTTGTTATAACCTGTTGCCATTCTCTTTTTTTTTTTTTGCAAATTGTAGAATTTTGCTACTTTATTTATTGTAATATATATGTTGTTATATGAGCCCCAACTTTCTTCTTGGTGGTTCCTTCCTTTTTTTTTTTAATATATAAAGCTTTTTATTTACAAAACATATGAGTGATTTTTCAACACTGACCTTTGCAAAAACTTCTTTTTCCCAAGCTTTCCCCTTCCTTCCCCCCAACCCCCACCCCTAGATGACAGGTAATCTAATACATGCTAAATAGGATAAATTATATGACAAATATAATACATGTATACATATCTATACAGTTATCTTACTGCACAAGAAACATCAGATCTAGAAAGAGAAGAAGAAAAAACAACCTAAGAAGGAAAACAAAATGCATGGAAATATTCACAGAAAGCGTTAAAATGCTGTGTTCCCACAGGCCTCTCTCTGGATGTATATGACTATCTTCATCGCTGAACAATAGGAACTGGTTTGAATCACATCACTGTTGAAGAGAACCATGTCCATCAAAATTGATCATCGTATAGTCTTGTTGTTGTGTATAATGTTCTCCTAGTTCTGCTGATTTCACTCAGCATCAGTTCATGCAAGTCTCTCCAGGCCTCTCTGAAATCCTCCTGTTGGTCGTTTCTTAACCTGTTGCCATTCTCTTAAAAAATTTTGCTTTAGATTACTATAGTTGATATTAAAAAGCAGCGGTCATCAAAACCATTTGGTACAGGCTAAGAAACAGAGTAGTCAATCAGTGGCATAGGATAGAATCACAGGACAAACTAGGCAATAACAATAGCAATATAGTCTTTGATAAACCCAAAGACCCCAGCTTCTGGGATATGTACTCACTATTTGACAAAAACTGCTGGGAAAATTGGAAACTAGTGTGGAAGAAATTAGGGCTTGACCCACACCTAACACCACATACCAAGATAAGATCAAAATGGGTTCATGATTTAGATATAAAGAGTGATATTATAAGCAAATTAGAAGAACATAGGATAGTTTACCTCTCAGACCTGTGGAAATGGAATAAATTTATGTCCAAAGAAGAACTGGAACTGTTAACTGAACACCAGATAGAAAATTTTGACTATATTAAGTTAAAAAGTCTTCGTACAAACAAAACTAATGCAGACAAGATTAGGAGAGAAGCAATAAATTGGGAAATCATCTTTACATTTAATGGTTCTAATAAAGGCCTCATCGCTAAAATATATAGAGAATTGTCTCATATTTATAAAAATTCAAGCCACTCTCCAATTGATAAATGGTCAAAAGATAAGAACAATTTTCAGATGATGAAATTAAAACTATTTCTAGTCATATGAAAAGTTGCTCCAAATCACTACTGATCAGAGAAATGCAAATTAAGACAACTCTGAGATACCACTGCACACCTGTCAGATTGGCTAAAATGACAGGAAAAGATAATGACAAATGTTGGAGGGGATGTGGGAAAGCTGGGTCACTGATACATTGTTGGTGGAGCTGTGAACGGATCCAACCATTCTGGAGAGCAATTTGGAACTATGCCCCAAAAGTTATCAAACTGTGCATACCCTTTGACCCAGCAGTGTTTCTATTGGGCCTGTATCCCAAAGAGATCTTAGAGGAGGGAAAGGGACCCACATGTACAAGAATGTTTGTGGCAGCCCTTTTTGTAGTGACTAGAAACTGGAAACTGAATGGATGCCCATCAATTGGAGAATGGCTGAACAAATTATGGTATATGAATGTTATGGAATATTATTGTTCTGTAAGAAACAACCAGCAGGACGATTTCAGAGAGGCCTGGAGAGACTTGCATGAACCGATGCTGAGTGAAATGAACAGAACCAGGAGATCATTATACACGGCAACAACAAGACTATATGATGATCAATTCTGATGGACATGGCTCTCTTCAACAAAGAATTGTCTCAAACCAGTTCCAATTGTTCACTGAAGAAAACCATATACACCCAGAGAGAAGGATGTGAAATGTGGACCACAACATAACATTCTCATGCTCTCTATTGATGTTTGCTTGCATTGTGTTGCCTTTCTCAGATTTTTTTTCTTGTATAACAATATAACTATATAAATATGTATACACACACACACACAAAAGAAAAGCAACTAGTTTCATGTCCATTTTTGAAGAAACAGACACTGCCTCTGCCTCCCCATCCCTCCCACCTCCCTGTAGGGATCAACAATCCCATTTACTTTGCCAAATAAATGGATACCAAGTGATTCCACTTTCTTTTCAGTCTCAACTTCAAGAACAAGAGCTATGTCTCCTCTAAAGAAGGTTTTAGAGTAGGAATTTTGTCTGAGAGGCCTACAACTGCTTCTGGCCTAGGTCCCTTCCAGCTTCAAATTCCATGAGCCCTGTTCTTAAATGAAAAACATAGTCCTGCAGCCCCTGAAAGCCCCAGCCTGATCCCAGCCCACACCCACACCTTAACTTTAGGGAGGGGCAGCAAGTGCCCAAGTTGAGCCTTTTAAGGAGCATTGGAATGATTCCTATCCCATTGGACACTCAAATCCATTGTGAACAGCACCCTCACAAAGGCAGTGAGGCAGTGTCTGGGAGAATGTCTTTCCTTTATAATCCCAGCTGCACTTGGCTTTAGGTGATTCTAGAAAGTCTGAGATGCCAGAGATCTCAGCAGCGGGCCCAAATCAGGAAGGGGTTTGTCCCAAGCTCCCCAGGGAGGACGTGGCAGAGCTGGGCTCTCAATCCAGACCTTATGATTCTGAACGAGTAGCCATTGCACTGCAGCACACTAGTTTCCCCCTCATCACATCACCTTCCCCCTCAATCTACCACTATCTTGCCCTCTCCCTACACTATACTTCAACCCCTTAGTACTCCATCCAATCTCTCATGGCACCACCCTGCCCCTCACTATATCACTTTCCTTTTCTCTAAGCCATCCTTCCTTTCCATACACTGCTCAGCCTCTCACTATTCTATCCCCTCTGCTCCTCATATCTCTCAGGAAGCCCAAAGGGCTACTTTTCCTCATTGGGTGTCTTTACTTTGGGAAACAACTAGTTCCTTCCAATGTCATGTCTCAAAGGTCGTTCATTTCTGCTGTTTCCTAAAGTTCCGGGAGGGAGCCAAAAGGGAGTTAACCCAACAAAGACAAGGGGAGAGTGTTGGCCATAATGGAACTGGAAGGCACTGAAGTCCTTAGCAAGATGATACAAACTGCTTCTGAGCTACTCATTTCCCACCATACCCCCTGTTGGGGCCCTTTCCCCTCATTCCCAATGTTGTCTCAGACACAAAAGAAGCTCTCTCCCCCAGCTGGAAACCCATTGGCTCTAGTTCACACTGCAACACTCTCTCCCCTTTCTCAGGCTCCCCAATTGGACTTGCCCTTCTTACTCTTTCCTGACCCTGTGTTTTGATCACTTCTGTCCAGGAGGTGTTTTGAAAATCTGAACCAACATTGTATTTTATTAATTTGGCAACACCTACGCATTGCTGCTCTGGGTTTTCTTCTGGAAACTTCTGTGGTTAGGAGGCAAGTCCAAGGAAAGCAGAGCAAGAAACTGGGATGAAGTAGAAGCACACCAAAAATCTGAGACACACCAAGGAGAGCAAATTTAGCCTCTTGTCACTGGAGACATGGGTATGGGATATAGATGGGGAGCTACCATTGAGCCCTTGTGGCCCTTCTCAACATCTGAGTGGCCAAATCCCTCCCGCTCCCTTTACTGAAGGAGCCACATGCTGCAATGGAAGGGTGAGCTGGGTCTTAGGAGACCTGGATTCAAGTGCCAGCTCTGTCACTCCTTAACGGAATAATTTTAGGCAAGTCCCTTCTATCAGGGATTTGGTTTGCCATCTTCAAACTAAGGGGAATGGATTAAATGGATCTTACATATGGGACCTAATCCAAAGCTTCTTAAACTATGGGTCACAACCCCATAGGGGATCACAAAAAATTTAGCAATAGTCAAAGGTATCAAATATTCTGCCCCAACTTAATTCCTTATATAAAAATAAAGAAGCAATCCATTTCATTAGGATGCAAATTTGCTTTATGTAAAAATGAAGAACACATCCATCTCATTAGAATGCAAAAAAAATTGCTTTTGTCTTTAATAAGTGGTAAAATTACATGTACATCAAAGAATCATTTGAAATTAATTTCTTTTTGACTTATTATCAGTAAATGTTTCTATTGCATACCTATTTTATATACCTGAGTACCTGGGGTCACAGAAAAATTTCTTGGGCAAAAAGGGCTCACGAGTGAGAAAAGTTGAAGAAGTCCAAGTCTAGTCCAATCTTTTCATTTTGGAAAGTGAGGTCCAGGGAGATTGAGTGAATTGCTTGGGGTCCCAGGAGAAGCAAGTGACAAAGCCAAGAGTCAAGGGTGAGGTCAGCTGACTCCAAATCCAATGTTCCTCACATCTCAGTCTGAATTAAGATTCAGCTCATCAAAAGAGCTGGACCTTTCTTTGTCCCTCCCACGGTTGGTGAAAAGATCAAAAGGACCTCACAATGGGAAAGCACTTAGAAAGAACCTGAAAATGGAGAGTTTTTGCAGTTGTTTGTGGTAATGGTCACCTACTTCTGAATGTGTTTTCTTTTGGGGAAATGTGGTTAAAGTGCACACCCAGATTAGACTTTCAAGGAGAAGAGAAGGAAGCAAGGTCAGGAAAAGAAGTCCCATACTCAGGGAGGGTGGCAGGACAAAGTGAGTTGGTGCCAGGATTGTGGCCCCAGTCCTGCCTCCTATTGCTTGGCCTTGGGCAGGGGAATGATGAAGTGTATGAACTCTGGATCCTTTATCACACCAGCTGGTGGTACCCCAGTCTTCTACTTGACCGACTGCTCTTCCCATTCCCAGGCAGCTTCCAGCTGCCTGATCCCCACAGCTGCAAGGGGCCCCTTGGAAAGCTGAGCACAAAAGGGGATTTACCCCAATTTGCCATACTTGAAGGAGTCCCCTCCCCCTCCACAACTTCCCTCTTTCTGTCTGGTCTTCTCTCACATGTCAGGCCTGGTGTTGATTTACAAAGGGGGAGGTGGGGCACAACAAGGAGAACCGAACTAATGGCCAGGAGACTTTTAGCCCCAAGAAAACTCCATTTTACTAAGTATCTAATAAGCAATGGCTAGGCACTGGGGATGCACAAAGACCCAAAGCAACACATATTCATTGTGCTCCTGCTAGGTTGTTGATCAAATCCAAGAACTGTATTCTAGACAAAATTTTCCATTCTTATCTGACCATTATTCCTCTGACCATTATTCCTTATCCTCCTTGCCTTCTACCCCTTGGCTCCTCTATAGCACCTAGATGTCTTTGTAACTTTGGCCAAAGGACTTCCCCTCTCTGGGCTTCAGGTTCTGCTTTGGTGAAATTAATGACTTGACCCACATGATCTCTACATTCTCTTCCAGCTCTAAATCTGTAATCCTGTGGCTCCCAAATTAAGCTCTATTTAGTTGCCATCCATCCTTATAAAAATCATAATTTATATTGCACCAGATGATTGTACAAAAGCAAACAGTATAACTTGCTCTATTGGGCACCTTAGGATCATAGGATATAGTGCTCAAAGGCACCTTAAAGGCACATATAAGTGAGATTAGTTGGCCTCTGAGCTTCCCTTTCCACTGAGTGATTCGATTCCATGTCCACTGCTCAACTCTTGAAACTGAAGGTGATGGTGGGAGAAAACTCCTAGAAAACTAGGACCAGGGGCACCCTTCCACTATGTATTATCAATAGGTGCTGTATGTGCAATTAGAGGAGGCTTTGTTCATTGATTCCCACTTTTTACAGGCTATATACTTAATGACTATGAGCAAAAATCCACTTCTCTATCATATTTGTGGGAGTTAACATAACCTTCTTTCCTCAACATTTCTTGGTTGAGGAAACCTGCTGAGAGGGGACTTTCTGAGGCAGAGCCTACAGGGTCCCAAAGTCATGGAGGAAGAAGCCAATAGATGCCCAAGGCTGCTTGGCTTTCACTGAGTGATTCTGAGATGGTAACTTGAATTGATGTGTTGTGCGCTCAGTTTTGAAGGGCATCAGAACAACCTTGGGAAATGACAGACATGCCAGATAAATACTGTCAGCAAAGCCTGGATCATTTTGGTGACTCAGTAGAAACTATGTGCTCAGATAGCATGTTGCCCCCTGCACATACAAACAGTGTTTCCTCTCTTCCTCCTCAGTTGGATGGATTCACAGAGGAGGAAACTGAGATCCTATGAGGTAAAGTAACTTGCCAAAGACATCAAGGTAAGCGACATGGCTGAAAATGAACCTAGGTCTTCCAGCTCCCCAGATAGTGCTCCTTCTAGTCTCCCTCCCCTAGTAGTTGACCAAACAGTTGGTAGAATAAAGCAATGTATTTGTACCAAAGATTCATAAAATCCTCGGGCTAGAATGGAATTTAGAAGCTGAATCCAAATCCCATCACTTTACAAATGATGAAAAGGGCCAGAGAGGGAAAATGATTTGGCCATAATCACACAGGTGATGAGGGGCACAACTAAGATTTGAATGTAGACTGATGACTTGGGTCCAGATCCCAAATTAAAATTCTCTTTTAGCTTGGGATCACATGGGATTTTAGCCCGGTTATAGGCAATAGGGTAATGGAGAATAGTATATTTGGGGGAAAATGCATCCATACTTACCAGAGAGAAGGCCAGCAGGGATGATTAAAAGTCCTGGAAGAATCAAAAATGTTATTCTAGACAAGGATTTCAATTCTTACTTGTCTATCCCTCTTTGCCACCCACAGAGAAGAGCCTGAGACTCATGGGATGTGTTCTCATTTTTTTTTTAATTTCTCAATAGTATTTTATTTTTCCAAAGCCATGTATAGTTTTCAACATTCATTTTTGTAAGGCTTTGTCTTTCAAATTTTTACTCCTTCCCTTCCTTCCCTAGCCCTTCCCCAAGATAGCAAGCAATCTAATAGAGCTTAAACACCCACATTACTCTTTGACTGAAGTCTACCAAAAGGAATCAGTTGGTCCTGCTCCCTGTGTGCCCTCACCAGCATCCCCAGCCTCTCTATGCTTGCTCATGAGAAACTTAGATTCTACCCCTCTTGAAAAAAGTTGCTTTACCTCTTATTTAGAGTCTCAACTCATTGGCATTTTTCCTCTCATCAAGAGGTGAAAGAATAGTGAAATGTTCACCAAGCAAACAGCAGGATGACAACAAACAAGGACTGCATAATCCTCAAGAGCTGATCAACCCTAGAGTAGTCACACCTTCTGGGATCTAGAGCTGAAAGAGACTTTAATGAACATTGAGTCCTTATAATGAAGAAACAGAAGTCTGAGAGGTAAAGGGACTTACCCAAGTTCACACAGCTAGGAAGTCATAGATTTGGAATCCAAAACCTAAACCCAACGTTCCTTTTACTTCAAATGCAGGGCTGGTTCCAACCCCAGGGAAAGAAGGAGAAGGCCTTGGACAGGACAGTCACAAAGGTCCCTTGTAGGCCTACAAATGGCGTGATTCCACATGGCCACTGACCCTCTTGATGGCTAGGAGAGCCTCCAGTAAAAGGGTCTAAGATAGGCCTGCTTTCTTACTGCCTGCTCTCGAGTTAATCCACTGCCATCTGTCTTTATTTTGCTGACTCACTGCTTTCATTTGGGTTGGCAGTGAATGCGGTGCTGGCTCTAGACTTTAACTGTTTTTAGAGGCCTGAGATGGATGGAGAATTAGGAGACTAGCATTCATTCCTTGGATGAAATCCTACCCAGGTACTATAGGCCTCTTGTCAAGGGGCTGAGGCCAAGGCCCCTGAATTTTGACGGATGGTGGAGATTAAGTGTAGGGTAACACATCATTTAGTCTGATTTCAGGGCCAGACTTCTCCCTAGCGCTGCCAAATGAGCTGGGAGGTCATGTGAATGGTTTGCCTCAGGGCGGGGCCCATGGTACCTTTTAATCAGAACAAGGAGGGAAGGAGGGTGCTCAAGACCCTGGCCCATGGGGAATGGGAGCAGGGGGAAGGGGAATGACTTCTCTACTCCCTTTATTTCCTTTAAGCCTCATCTCATCTGTGAAATCTCCACTGACTAGCTCCACTCCTGCAGTGATCTTCCCCATATATTCCTTTAGCTGGTGTGTTTTCAGTGCACACTAGACCTTCTCACACTCATTGATATGTGGCCCAAGGGTTATTCCCTAGCCATTTCCTGATTTTCACCTCCCCAAACTGAATCTAAGCTCTTGAAGGGGAGGAGTTGAATGACATCCTTTCCGTGTATCCCTTACAGTCCCTAAGTTAACATTAGGCACAAGAAAGCGCAGAATCTTTGTTGAATGAAGAAATGGAGCTCCTTGTTGGAAATGTTTTCCTTTCCCCTACCTTGGCGAGCCAGGGAAGATTTAAGTGGGCTTTATTTCTCCAATCTAGCCTTGTTCCCAGGTGTCCTTGGTATGCAAACCCTGTGGCTACCATCGCCCTAACTCCTTCTACGAACTGTCTCCTTCCTGCTGCCCCTTGACTCTGTGGCAGTTATACCCACTTTTTCTTGGAAGTCCAATGGAACAGTCCAGTTCAACTTAAGGAGTGAGCTTCTCTCAAGAACCTTACTACAGGGATGGGATGGTGATCTTCCTGCAGAAGATGTGACTTTAAGGGAGATTCAAAGGAAGCCAGAGAAGGCAGGAAGTAGAGGCAAGATGGGAGAAGGCAGGGCCAAGAAGCCTCGTTACTACCAACTCCACTGTTTCTGTTCCTAGAGCTCAGCCTATGGTGTCCCACCTCCACATCCTTGCTTACATACTGTGTTCCTTATGACTGCAAGGCTCTGGCTCTCTCTACCTCTCCATACCCTTGTACCCCCTTAAAGAACAACTCAAATGTGATCTCCGGCAAGCCATCTTCGATCCCCTCCCTTTCCCTCAGACCTCACATAGCACTTTGGCATGTCTTTGAGGTATTTATGTAATATTATGTATTGGAATATCATTGGAACATCTCTTTTTGATAGAATGAGGCCTCCATAAAGAAAGGGACCCAAGTTTTATTGAAACTTTTGATCTTCCCCAGAACTCAGTACTGTTCCCTGAACAGAGTACTTTTTGAACTGAAGGTTTTGCAGACTGACACACCAAGATAGTCACAGTCATAAACTATTAGTGCTGGAATGCAGAAATATGAGGGCCAGAGAGTGGACAGGACTTTGTCCAAGGTCACATAGCAAGGTCGTGGCAAATCTGGTCTCCCAATTCCCAGTCAAGTGCTTTTCCCTCTACAGCATACTAGCCCCATCGACTCCATCCAATTCGAGACACATTTATTAAGTATCATCTCTGTGCTGCTTTCCTTTCTGGCCTTGGATGAAGTATCCCCTTCCAAGGAGGTCTTTCAAGACCTCCAGCCAAGAGCTAGTAACAACAACAAGCTAAAAAGATAAGATAAAAATCTGGGTGAATTTCTCATCTGAAAAAGGCCATAGAGCCTGCTTCTTCTAAGAGGGATGTTGCTCTGGGATCATGCATGGTGTGCTCTGACCATTAGATTTGATCCCTGGTGTGGCCTGATCAGTGCAATGACTCTGGCCCAGGCCATTGGGGATCTTTTTTTTTTTTTTTTGATAGAGTTCTTTTCTTTTCTTTTTCTTTTCTTTCTTTCTTTCTTTTTTCTTTTCTTTTCTTTCTTTTTTTTTTTTTTTTTACTGTAGTTGGCCCCAGTGGAAGAAAAAATATGCCATTCATCTTGGGAAAAGCTTGCCAGCATCCAACTCACCAACAGCTGAACAAATTGAGTCTAACCCACAGGCCCAGAATGAGCAAAAAAGCAGGCCAAAAAGAATTCAGGCAAAAATTTTAAATTGGAGTTGAAAATATAGCCAACTGTACTCTTACTCAATTTCTTTAAACATTGAATCCTCACTTGCATCTCCCAGGCATCCTCTCCCTGCAAAGCTGGGCAGGAACATCGCTGGGTATCTAGTCCTGCCTGCACATGAACAAGAATATTGTCTAATGTAGCCCTAACAATTAGGCTGGAAGATCCCTGAGGGAAAAGTTGGGGTCAAGTTTTTTTTTTTTTTGCAATATTGGAGAGGACTTTGGGGACCATCCAGTCTAACCCACAACTGAGTAAAGATCCTGCCTTTGCCTTTCTCAAGGGAGCTCATTCCACTTTGTTAAGGTTTTCTCAGGAAAAAAAAAAAAAGATTCTCTTCCACTGGAATTAAAGCCTCCCTATCTTCAATCCTCCCCCTTCCCCCCCCCCCCATTCTTCCTTCTGGCACTCAGCAGGGCAAATGCTTTCACATATCAGCCTTTCAAATACTAAAGACAATGACCATGTTCCTCCTGAGTATTATCTTCTCCAGTCCCCTCACCACCCCAGTTATATATATGTGTATATGTGTGTGTATATATTTATATATACACACATATATATATGTATATATGTCTAATGTACACACACACACATATATATATGTATGTATGTGTATACATATATATATTTAATTCTCTCCAGGGTTTCAATGTTCTTCCTAAAACAGGCTATCCAGGACCAAACCCAATATGGTGGTCAGAGTTGGCTCAAGGCAAGGTAGAACAGGATCACCTCCCTCCAGAGCTGGGGATACTTCTTTTCTTAACACAATCTAAGATCACAACTTTCTTGGTGATCCTATCAAACTATAGATTATAAATTACAAATGTGTGAATCCTAAGTGAACCACTGGGCTTCCTAGCAATTAACTTTTCATGCCTTCAATCCCTGCTCTATAAAGGGATGATAATAACAGTATCAAAGGTTGCAGAATAGCATGATGTTATAATCATACACACCAGAAAAACTGCCATGTAAAGCCATCTGAGCTTCTGGTCCAATAAAATCCCCACATCTTTTCCCATGTAAACTGCTATCTAGCTAGGCCTTCCCATCCTGTACTTTGGTAGTTGATTTTTTGAATGTGGGGCTTTGCAGGTATCCCAATTAAAATTTATCATACAAAAAAAATCTATGAATCTAGTAAGATCTTTGTGGATCCTGAGCGCCATTTGTGCTCTCTCCCTAGTTTTATGTCTTTACAAATGTGATAAGCATGCTATCTATGCTTTCTTATAAATTGCTGAATTTGCCCCTCTCTACTGGTTCCTTTCACAAATATACCAGATCTCTCCCTCATCCCTCTCCCAACCTGGCAATCCCCTCAAATTAATTCCCTCCCCCTTTCCTGGCTTCACTGTCAAGCTCCTCACTGACATTTACTTCTCAGTCTCTTTCCACTGTCTCCCAGCTCATTGGTGATTTGCCTGCTAAATCTCATGGCCCTGTCTCACTTTTTGCCCACCTGGCAAAGCCTCTTCTCCTGTTGTCCATCCCCTCCTCCTGGCACTGTCATTCTCCCTTAGTTTCCATAACAGTTTCCTTTTGATAGTTTCCATCTATTGAGTGGAGGGCAGATGTAGCCCAAGCCTAGGTCCTAAGGGCCCCTTTTCTTAATGTTCTGGTTCAATCTCGGTAGTTTCCATAAATTCAATTATCCTCTCTTGGCAGATGACTGTCAATCTGTAGAGCTGGCCTTAGGTTCCTTCGGAACTCCAGTGCTACGCTGCCAAATGCCATCCAGACACCTGACCAGCTGTCCCAAACGGAACACCGAGGAAGGTGAGCTCCTTGGGAGGAGAAGCTAGCTTATTTCTCTCTGTGTCTCTAACACTGAGTACAGCTCTTTGCATATGGTAAGCATTTAATAAGGGGCAGCTAGGTGGTACAGTGGATAGAGCACAAGACCTGAAGTCAGGGAGACTCATTTTCCTAAGTTCTTTGAGACACTTCCTAGCTGAGTGGACCTGGGCAAGTCATTTCATTCTGTTTGCCTCAACTTTCTCATCTGTAAAATGAGCTGGAGAAAGAAAGGGCAAACCACTCCAGGACCTGATTAAGTCACCAAATCAAAGGACGAGGGTTCAAGTCCTTGTTCCAGTAGTTTTGCTCATCAATATCGTCATCTGTAAAATGAGGGGGTTGGTTGACTCTGGAGATCCCATTGTGCTGGGCACGTGAACCTATGATCTAACATACATGTATTTCTTAACCAAAGGGGAGGAAAAGTCAAAGCGGACCCGGGGGCCTGGGAGGATAAAGCAACAAGCGACCAATCAAAGAACATTTATTAAGTACCAAATGAGGACCTGAACCCTTATCCTCTGAATGGCAGCCGTGAGGGGACAAACATCATAAAGAATAAATGAACTGGCCTTGGTGACTTAATATTTGCTGGTTAAATAAATAAGTAAATAAAACCCAGGGAGGCTGGGTTCATGGTTTTGAATCCCAAGACAATCAATTGGCAAGGTAGGTCACAACTCCACTTCCCTCTCTGCCCAGAGACAATCCAGAAAAGGCCCAAAGTATTCTTTTTTACTCTTCTTGGGGAAGATTGGGGAGAAAGGCCAGCAGTTTGGGAGGTAGAGAAAGAGGCCTGGATGGGGCACCTTCTGGGCACTGTTCTTTGGAAGTCACACCACAATGAATGGACACATCTCATCTCAAAAGGAAAAACTTGGCAAGGCTTTGTCCTGGTCCTTGGGAGGAAGGGGAGGAAGGGATGCTGTCACGGACTGGTGGAAAGCACTAGGTCTGAAGTCAGGAGACATGGGTTTGAATCTCAACTTTGATGCTTCCTAACTTGGGAGAGGCCATCCCTCTTCCTGGCCTTCAGTGAAATTGGGGGTAGGGGACAGAGAGGAGTGGGGGAGGCTGGACTGGCTGATCTCTAAGGCCCCTTCCAATGCTAAATCCTACGGTGCATTCCGTGTCTGCCGCCTTAATCCTGAGGCCCAAATGCGGCTCCCGAGCACCTGGGGGTGTCACATAAGACCAGCACCAAAAAAACCTTAGCCATTCCATTCCACCTTCAGTCTTTCTTTGGTTTAAGGAGGGGCAGGGTGGAGGGTAAGCTATGGAACTTTTCAAATCCCCTTTTCCAAAGGCTAAACCAGTTATGTTCTGTGTCTCCTGTGCCGAGTACATTAGTCTGGGTAACATAAACACTGCTAGGCTACAGCTGTCTGCCAGCTGCATTGTTGAAGCCCATTTCAGGGGGCATGACAAAACCTGTCTGTAACTGTCACAGATGAGAAGTGTTAGCTAACGAATGGTCCCAGCTGAGCCCAGAGCCCAGCTGAGTTATTTCGGTCTTGGGCATTAAGGGAGATTTTGTTTTTATTGGGTAACAAATCTTCAATGCTTTGGGTCCCCCCACAGACCCCAGATTGGAGTCCACCCCTCAATCTCCCCCTGACAGATCCCAGATTGGAGTTTATCCCTCAAACTCCCCCCCCCAAAAAAAAACCCAAACTAATTCACTCCAGGGATATTAGTGACTGGTGCTGAGGAATGCCTGGGCTGGGACAGCAAGGAGGCAGCTCAACGGGGATTTTTACAGTGCGTGCCTTCTCGTGTTCGCCTCTCTGCCGTGGCATTTGCGGCAGGCCGGCAAATCAGTTACATGCCAGGGCTGGTCAGTATTGAATGACCCCATCAACAACAGTTGGCTTGGCCTTGGAACCCTACTATTCCTGTTGGCCTTTGGCATTATCTTGCTTGAGCTCACTGCCACCTTTCCGACTCTTTCTATTATTACTCGCACAAGTCATGTACGGGGAACCGTGTCCGGGTCGAGGCCGAGACAGCCAACACAAGACCAGATGTAGCCAGATGAAGGCCAGGGCTTAAACGGCCTCCTCACTTATTCTGCCCAAGGTTTGAAGTGAACATTACTTCCCTCATAATAACAAAGTAATTCTTGGGGAAATGGATTCCTGGTCTCGGGCACTAGCCAAGCGCACTCGCTTGGAGCCATTTGCTAGGCAGGCTCACAAATGGGAGAGGGGAGTATTCAGTCCAAGGGATGGTTATAATTATAATTACTTAGCATTTAGTTAGCACTACCCAGGGCTGACCTTGGTTATAAGCAGCTGCCTACGTGGTGTGATGAGAGGCAGCTGTGATATCCTGAAAAAGAACCCTGAGCTGGAACTAAGGGACCTTGGTGCCAGTGCCAACTCTGTTACTAATCCTGACTCTTCAGCCTAGTACTTATGATCTTGGATAAGTGCTTTACCCTCCCTGTGCCTCAGTTTCTTCATTAGTAAAATGAAGGAGTTGATCTAGGTAGCCACTGAGCTACTTTCCAGCTCTAAAAGTATGAGACTTTCATCTGAACTGTGCTACTTTGGGCAAGGAACTTTCCCTCTCTGGGTCTCAACTTCCCCACATGTGTAAGACCACCTGTATTCACTAGCTCCCAGAGGTGTTTCTAGCATCCAGTAGCGTGGTAACAAGAGAACTGAATTGGAAATCAGAAGACCTGGCTTTGAATTGAGCCATTTCTTAGTCATTAGTTTCTCCATCTGTAAAATGAGGACATTGGACTTATGAGATCCCTCACAGCTCTGAAACTATATTCCTAGGATCTTAGGATCCTCTCATCTCTCCCTCTACTTAGTTCAGAGTGGAAGGAGTGTAGACCTGGAACAGGGAGCTCCAAGTTTAAATCTTGGCTCTGACAGTTATCAGCCGTGTGACCCTGGATATTTCTTTGAAAATGTTTCCTTGACCACAAAATGGAGGCAATGATACAAGGTTGTTGCATGAGATCTGAAAGAGTCAACAAATTCAGAGCCTTTAGCAATTAAATGGCTACAGTCCTTCCAAACAGGCAACTGATGGCAACAGTATCACTTCGCCTGGATCTCCAAGAGCTAGTTCACTCAATCTCTAGGATCTACCTTCCCCTAGGCATGTTGCTTTTAGAACAGATCTGATGGATGAGCTGCAGATCTAATGAGCAGAAGTCCTGGAAGACACAGTCAACTCAAGGGCTTGAGGCTTTCTATGAAATGCTTATGGGAACCAAGAAAGCTGACTGTGCAGCTCTGAGATCAACTGAGATCAAAACCAGATCAAACAGCAATTCCTCCTTGCTGAGATGTGTCCAAAATATGCCAGAGGATGTGACTGATTCCATTTTTTTTTGAACCCAAGGATTTCGAGTTGGGAGAGACCTCAGAGAACATGCGGTCACCCCCTTATTTTATTGAGAAGGGGTAGAGGACATGACCTAGCCAGAGTCAAAGGGTTGATAAGGAACAGAGCTAGGATCCAAACCCAGCTCTTCCAATGCTAATCCCCTGATCTAGTGACAAAAATCAGACATACTTCTTCCGTGGATTTTTGGATGTCATATAGACACAAACAAAAACCAACAAAAAGCAGGGCTGCATTTTCATTTTTCTGGTTTTTGTTGTTGCTGTTGCGGTTGCTGTATAAGCACAGCTGGAGAAGGAGGATTAGGAGTAAAGATTCCATCTGGAAAAGCAGTGAGCACCCAACAGCAGGCCCGGGCCCTGCCTGGAAGGCTTACAGGCCCGAGCAGCACTGCCACATCCCAGACTCCAACCGAAGGGTCCTGCTCACCTGGAACTGGTTTTCCATCTGAGGGTGAGCAAGCTCCTGGGTCAGTTCAAAGGCAGCAATGGGGACAGAAAAGGAAAAGGATACAGATTTGTATTCTGGCAAAAGGCAGTGTGGGGCTGGTCAGCTGGAGGTCTGTTTGCTGGCTGACCAGAACCCCAGGATGAAAGCCTTCAGCCCCATCTCATGGAAGAGGTCCCCCATTCCCCCTGCACGTGCAAGAGTGTGGCCCAGACTAAGGCTTGGCTGCTCAACTCTGAGGAAAATGGAAATGAAAAATGAGAGTGGGCCCAATGCTTTACAGATTCCATTCTCTGAGATTTCAAAGATTCGCAAATGTGAGCGGCCCTCATGAAAGAATATTGATACTCCAACAATCAACTTCTATAATAATAAGGAGAAGAGCACAACCCAATTTCAAATAAGCAGAACAGATGTTTGTCATGTGTTACAAGTTAAAAATCATTCCATCATGTGGTATCTGTTAAAAGTAAGCATGGGATTTGGTATATGTTTAATATTAAAAAAAACTCACAATAAAAAAAGACTTGAGAGGTGAAATTTAAACAAGCGCATTCTGAAATAATCTGGAAAAAGTGATCTATATCTCCACATTTGCCCTTATGAGATGAACAGACCTATGAACATCAGCATGGCCGTGGTGGGCCAGGTATAGAAGTGCAAAGCCAGACAAAGTGGTTTCCAACATTGGATTGGATCCAAATTGGGCCTTTTCCCAATTTGGGGGTTTGCTCATCAAAGAACAGGATGCCAGGGTTGGTAAGACTGAAGGAATTCAAAATCACCATAATTTTATGTAGCACTGACTTCACCCATTGCATGCAAAATGCTGTTCTCGGGTGAGGGAGGGAGGAGGAGAGAGGTGGGAGTTTGTGATAAGACCCAGTCCCTGCTGCCTTCATGGACCTTCCATTTCAGGGGTCAGCAAACTACAGCTACCACAACTCAGCCAATAGGCCCACTGCCTTGACTTCAAAAGCTCTGAATCATTCTTAGCCACACAAAACCAGGCAGGAGCCAGCTCTGGTCCATGGCGCCATCATTTTCTGAGAGGGATAAGACACAGAGATAACTAGTTTACCCTCCAGGATGTATTATATGATAAATAGATTGGAAGGGAATAATAAGATGCCATGTGAAGTTCCTTGGTTGGGGAGCAGAGGGCCGATTGTGATGTGGCTTTGTCTTCCTTCTGACACCAGAATAAACATCCCAACCTGCCCTGGAAGGTTCAGCTGAGGAAATTGCAGACATTTAACTCAGAGAAAAGATGACATAGGGAGAGATATGACTTCTGTCTTCAAGTATTTGAAGGGACCTTATTATGAAAGAGGGATTGGATCTATTCTTCTTAATACCAAAGTCACTCAATCAGTCCATCAACAAGCATTCACTATGTACCAGGCATTGCTAAGCACTGGCCATACAGAGAAAGGCAAAAAATAGTCTCTGCTCTTAAGGAGTTTATAGCCTAATGACCAGAAGCAACAGGTGGAAGGAAATTGCAGAGCAAATTTAGGTTTGATGTCAGTTTCCCAAAAAACCCTCAATGGGCCACCTCAGAAGGTCACTGTTTCTCCTTTGTTGGAGGTTTCCAAGTAGAAGCTGAATGACCACTAATAAGGTGTGCTTTCGAGGGGGATTCTTCCTGAGGTACCAATGGAGTCCACTCTGGCCTTGAGAATGTGTAATTCTTTGCTTCTAATCAGGTAACACTGGCCCAAAAAGTAATTCCAGTCAACCACCTTCACAAGACAAGATACCTGCCACTCAGACAGTGAAATTAAGCAGGGGATAGGAGTGTCAGTCCAGTGTCATTTTAGTACCCTGGCTCTAGGGACAGAAAGCGGAGAAGAAACTCAGCAGGTATTACGCTAAAAGAAGATACTAGAGTAAACCTGACTGTGAAGCTTCACCATAGCTCACTCCTCCAATTCTGTGGTATATATTGCTGGGAGGGGGGAGAAGGGGCGGGGTCCTCAAAGTATCCAAGCCATGAACTCCAACTTACAAGTAACAATTTCCACACTCGATGAGACAAAAGAAGAGACCCCAAACTAAACACCACAGGCACTACAAACTCTCTATTTCCCAATCATTCCTCCACATCCCTCCATACCACATGATCTACTCTATAATACAATATATCTATGTCACAAGATCTTTTCCGATACATGGAGCCCAGGCACCATTTGGTGACTTCTAAATTTCTCTGGTTCATTTGTCTCTAGTAAGAAAAAACCTGGGCATATCAGTATTTAGCATCGCCCCTTTGGCTGCACCAGCTCCCCTCAAAAGCATTTGTCTCTACTAGGAAAAAACCTGGGAATATCAGTATTCAGCATTCCCCCTTTGGCTGCACCAGCTCCCCTCAAAAAGCACTTAGATTTACAAGGCATCAAACATAGCTCGAGTTCTATTTACATAGTCAAGGCCACAGAAAGAACTCAAACTCAAATTCAGAGAAAGCCAGGAGGTTCCCTTTCCTCCCCTACAGTGGATCTCTTTTCTCTCACATTAGAGATTTTCCCTGTGACTCAAAGTATCTAGCTCTACTTCCGTTCTTTTTGAGGGGGAGGGAAGCAATTTAATAATTTTATTAACAAGGCCAATAGATTATTAAAAAGAATGGTCATTTGGCCATTTTATCTGTCATTGGTCATTTTAGATCAAAGACAAACACTATCTTGGGACTTATGAGGGGAGACAATGTAAAAGAAAAAATGGAAAATCAAAGGGGGCAATCCCTTTTGATAACATTGACAAAATCAAAGAGGGAAGTCCCCTTTGTTAAGTAGACCTTACAGATAAAAGACAAAAGGAAAAAGTAAATGTCTCCCTTCCTCTACATCTGATGCAGTATTGTGGCTCTCTGGTCTGTTCTTCTCCAGCTCAGGTCACTTGTAGAAGTTTCCTACAAGATTGCTCTCAAAACAATTTACTTTGCTAACAGGTAAGATAATGAAAGTTTAGCTTCACCGCCTTTCACTCAGTGGAAAGTTGCACTCCCAGCTAGTATCATGGTCCATTGTGTCACTGTCCTGCTCCTTAGTTGGACTTTGCTGCTTCCTGCTGTTTGTCTTACCTTCTTCAGGATCTCCCTAGAAGCTGTTCTTTCTTCCGAAGAAGATGGCACAGGCTCCTAAACAGTTGACCTGTTTATGGGAATACCTAGAAACAGGACAAAGCATGTCAGAGTTCTCTCAAGAGTATGAGAATACAATGGCTCCAAGCTATTTATTCTTTCTGGATTTTTTTTTTTAACTTCAGGTCTCATATTCTCTTACCCTTCAAAGATACTTTTCAGATGTTATATAGGGAAGGGGCAGCTAGATGGTGCAGTGGATGGAGCACCCGCCCTGGAGTCAGGAGGACCTGAGTTAGAAATCCAGCTTCAGGCACTTAACACTTCCTAGCTGTGTGACCCAGGGCAAGTCACTTAACCTCAATTGCTTCACAAAAACAAAAACAAAAACAAAAAACCAAGAACAATAACAAAAATACATGCTATAGGGGAGATCTTCCAAAATTTACCTGCTCCATTTACCACTACTGAGACTGTGTCTGTGTTTGTGTAACCTGTCCTGTTTATCTTTATCCAGGGATTCTTAACCTAGGGTATATGAACTGATTTTTTTTCCCTTAACATTTAATCACTATATTTCAACATAATTGGTTTGCTCTATAATTTCCATCTCCCCCCTCTCCAATCTACCAATGTTATCCTCACTCTTCCACAAATATACTCTTTGCTTTAGTCTTCTCACTGTCTTAGAAACATGTTGGTATCTTCCCTCACATTCTCTTGGCACATGAAAACTCTCTTTTTTTTTTCACATCTTTCAAAACTTACTGCATTTCCTATAATGTCAAGAGATGAGGATGCTGTGGAGTTTGGGAGGTAGAATCACTCCTGTGGGATCAGTTAATGATACTGGAATCGCCTGACAGTGAGAAGACTAGAGCAAAGAATGTGTTTTTTTTTTTAAACCTTTTTATTTGTATAACATATGTATGGGTAGTTCCCCAACATTGATCTTTACAAAGCTTTCCATTACAAATTTTACCCCCAGTCCCCTCCCCTCCCCTAGATGGCAGGAAGTCCACTACATGTTAATAATGTTGAAATGCTTGAGAAGTTATACAAGAAAAATCCTATCTACAAGAAAAAAAAAAAAGAATCAGAGAAAGGCAACACAATGCAAGCAAATGTCAATAGAGATCATGAAAATGTTACGTTGTGGTCCATATTTCATATCCCTCTCTCTGGGTGTATATGGTTTTCTTCATTGAACAATTTAAACTGGTTTGAGACAATTCTTTGTTGCAGAGAGCCATGTCCATCAGAATTGATCATCATGTAATACTGTTGTTGCTGTGTATGATGATCTCCTGGTTCTGCTCGTTTCACTCAGCATCAGTTCATGCAAGTCTCTCCAGGCCTCTCTGAAATCATGCTGCTGGTCGTTTCTTACAAAACAATAATATTCCATAACATTCATATACCATAATTTATTCAGCCACTCTCCAATTGATGGGCATCCCTTCAGTTTCCAGTTTCTAGCCACTACAAAAAGGGCTGCCACAAACATTCTTGCACATGTGGGGCCCTTTCCCTCCTCTAAGATCTCTTTGGGATATAGGCCCAGTAGAAACACTGCTGGGTCAAAGGGTATGCACAGTTTGACAACTTTTTGAGCATAGCTCCAAATTGCTCTCCAGAATGGTTGGATCCGTTCACAGTTCCACCAACAATGTATTAGTGTCCCAGTTTTCCCACATCCCCTCCAACATTCATCGTTATCTTTTCCTGTCATTTTAGCCAATCTGACAGGTGTGTAGTGGTATCTCAGAGTTGTCTTAATTTGCATTTCTCTGATCAATAGTGATTTGGAGCAACTTTTCATATGACTAGAGATGGTTTTAATTTCATCATCTGAAAATTGTCTGTTCATATCCCTTGACCATTTATCTATTGAAGAGTGGCTTGAATTCTTATATATATGAGACAATTCTCTATAAATTTTAGAAATGAGGCCTTTATCAGAACCATTAAATGTAAAGATGATTTCCCAATTTGATGCTTCCCTCCTAATCTTGTCTGCATTTGTTTTGTTTGTACAGAAACTTTTTAACTTAAGATAATCAAAATTATCCATCTGGTGTTCAATTAGGAGTTCCAGGTCTTCTTTGGACATAAATTTATTCCATCTCCACAGGTCTGAGAGAGATAAACTATATTACGTTCCTCTAACTTGTGTTTGTGAAAAAATGAGAGATAATCTTGGGTAGACTGGGACTGTCTCGGGGAGGGAAAAGGGAATCAGATGAAAAGGCTTTGAAAGCCCAGGAAAAGGAGTTTAGATGTGATTCTATACAGAACAGGAAGCCATTGAAGATATGAGCCAAAGAGACACAAGAGTTGAAAGATTAAGACCAGTGGTGTCAAACACAAATAGAAATGGGGGACCCTAATTGGTACATAAGGATCCCTGGAGTGGCCTATTAATTTAGTTTTAAAAATGTGGTATTATCTCAATTGGGGAATGGCTGAATAAGTTATGGTATATGAATGTAATGGAATACTATTGTTGTATAAGAAATGATCAACGGGCTGATTTCAGAAAAGCCTGGAAAGACTTAACAGAAACTGATGCTGACTGAAAGGAGCAGAACCAGGAGAACATTGTACACGGTTACAAGAAAATTGTGTGATGATCAATTATGACAGACTTAACTCTTCTCAGCAATTCAATGATTCAAGACAATTCCAATACACTTAGGCTGGAAAATGCCATCTGTATCCAGAGAGAGCTATGGAGACTGAATGTGGATCAAAGCATAGAATTTTCACTTTTTTTTTCCCATGTATTTTTCCCTTTTGTTCTGATTTTTCTTTTCCAACATGACTCATATGGAAATGTTAAAAATGAATGTAAATATATAACTTAGATGGGGAAGGTAAAGGAGGGAGAGAAAAAAATTAGAACTCGAAATCTTACAAAAATTAAAGGTGAAAGCCATCTTTATAGGTAACTGGAAAAATAATGTCATTAAAATTCAATTAAAAAATAAAATGTGGCATTGCCTATGTTTTATAGTATTGTTATGTATTTGGTAATATTCATTTATTTATTTCCCCCCAATTCCATTTGACTCTAGTTCAGGCAGTACTCAGGAATGTTGTGGGTCACATGTTTGACCCCTTTGCACTGGACGTAAAATCAGAGGACCTTGGCTCAACTCTTAATTTTATGGCTTTATTAGCTGTGTGACCCTGAGCAAGTGCCCTCTCCTCTCTGGGCCTTGGTTTCTCACTCTGTAAAATGAGTCACACTAGCTGCCTTTTGAGGTCCCTTCAAGGAAGATTCTCCCAGGAGTAATAGGCAGAAAGGACCGGAGATGTCAGAGACTGTAGGGACAAGCTAAGTCATTGCAATAATCTAGACATAAGGTGATGAGGCTTTGGCCTGGTGTGAAGGTAGTAAGAATTCAGAGCGAAAGACTGGACACCAGCGCACCTGGTACCTTTAAGAGCTGTCTTCCACTTTAAATTTGTGTCCCTTTCCTTTTCCTGTTCATTTCTAGCCAAGAAGGAAAACCCCTGCCTTAGTTGGTGACAGAATTCTCTCCTGTCCCTCCTGTCATTGGGCATCTTAGCAAAGGCATCTGGTCCCCATGCCCTGTAGACTGCTGATCTAGCTCTGCAATCAATTTGAAGGCTGTTTAACTCAAGAATTAAGTTCTCATCTGCGCGCCCTTGGCAAGATTCTCTCCAACATGCCATAGCTATTGGCCATGCCTCCAGATGCAGGGGTGTTGGGAGGGAGAGGAGCAGGGAGAACTACACAGCTTTTTCAGGCTTTTCAAAGTTCTTTCTTTGCAACAGTCCTGTGAAGTAAATAACATGAGGCTTGCCACCCCTGTCTTAGAGATGAGGACACTGAGTCAGTTGCTCAAGGTATACAATAAAGTATCAGAGCTGGGATTTGAACCCAGTTTTCTCCTGACACCAAATCCAGGACTAGTTCACGATGTCACTGGATATCCTGGGAGACTCAGGAATAGGCTAATTGAGACAGGAGACTTCATTTTGAGGAGGTAAATGGGCTTTGCAGTGGAAACTTAACAGAGACATGCTAATCAGAAAATTTGGGTCAGCAGAATTCAAGGGGTCTGGGAGGGAGTTCTTTCTCTGAGACAGCTGTTTATTTGATTTATCCTTTATAAAGGATCTCCAAAAAAGAGAGGAGTCCCATCCCTGCCTGTAGAAGGAAGGGAATATAGTCTTTGTACCTCCCCCCCCCCTTTAAACAATTTGCAGTGGTTAGGCCTATACTCTCTTGAGCTTCTGTTTGGGGAGAAAGAGTCCAAATAAGTGAGGGAAAAAACAAAACAAACAAACCAAAAAAAAAAAAAAATAGTATGGTGACAAGGACACTGGGTCGAAAATCAGAACTGAATTTGAATGCAAGCACTGGTCCCCATGGAATCCAATTACACCCCCATGTAACAGGCAGATCAGCTCGCCTCTCTAGGTCTCATTTTCTACATCTTTAAAATGAGACTCTTCTGGGGCAGGTAGGTGGCTCAGTGGATAGAGTACCAGCCCTGAAGTCAGGAGGACCTGGGTTCAAATCTGATCTCAGACACTTAACACTTCCTAGCTGTGTGACCCTGGGCAAGTCACTTAACCTCAATTGCCTCAGCAAAAAGAAAAAAGAGAGAGAGAGAGACTTTTCATTTCTAAGGCAACTTTGAACCCAAAATGTAGGGTCCTGTGATCCTAGTTCTCCACAGGCAACAAGGGGTTGTGTCTTTGTAGGCATTGACCATTTTCCTAGGCCATTTTGTAGACTGGTACACTATCTTGTTCTAAACTAATGGGTATGGAATAGCTCCACTAGTCCACGATCTTGTGTTTTTTGGAGATGTCAAGATTTCATAGCAGGATTTTATGCCCCAACTACAACATCATGCTACTACTGATTCTTCTTCATGCTCTTCAAGCCAGGTCATAGACCCCTCTCAACCAGTCTCTTGGTTGAATAATCTACTCACAAGTTCTCTGATTTTTCCTGACCTTCTGAACTGACAAAGTGCAGGGTGATGGGTAGCCATGGCAGTCTCACAAATTTTAACATGTACAGGATGGTTCTCCTAGCGTCTTTTCTCGTGGAACCATAGGCATGTCCTAAAAAGGCCACATGCTGACTCTGCTGCAACTTCTGCTCAGACCTCAGGGTTCAAATCATGTTTAGAATGTATAATCAAAATGTTCTGGCTTCTGGTCTCCTCAAGAATGCTATGGCATCATTCTAAACTTAACAACTACCAGATTGAAAGCCTCTTTAAGTAACCACTCCCAAAATAGCAATCCTGATCAAGACAATCCCTGATAGGGGAGCCATCCATGAAGAATGATTTCTTCCATGATACCCTGGCCACCATCTTCCCTTCCTCCTCCCCTCCCACACCCAATTTGTTATATAACCTCTGCAGACATTCAACAGCAGGAAAAGGGATTCCATCTTGAAGACTCAGGGAATCTGTGATTCTCCGGTATCCAGGAGAGCTGTGACTAGAAATTCGGGTGCCTAAGCCAAGTGCAACTGTTGAGGAGGGAATGGACTGCACACAGAAGATACAAGCAGTTGCAGAGGGGCTGAAGGAGGGCGGTCATGAGGTAGGACCCTCAGAGTAGAAGGCAAGTCACGGTAGACCAGAGCTGGGGAACCTTTTTTTCTGCCAAGGGCTATTTGGACATTTATAACATCATTGGCAGGCCATACAAAATGATCAACTTATAGAACTCAAGCATTGGTAGGTAGGTTGTTTCCAGCTTTCAGCTGATCATTGCCTGAGGTGGCCTTAGCAAATGATTTTACCCACGGGTCAGACTTTCTCAGCCCCTACAATAGAAGGACAGACCTTGTGACATAGTGGTGTTGTAGGCCAGCAGAAGGTCTGGAGCTAACAATAGGCCAGAGAATCTCCAATGGCTTCTTCTCCTCTTTCAAAGTTGGCCCTAGACACAAAGCCCCAGCTGCCCCATTCTAGTTATAACTCTGTTGCTCAGAATTATTTGGGGGGGGGGGAGATTCATAAAGGAGCTACTCTGATTTAGAGAGTGAGTTGGTGGATCACAATCTCCTATCATGTTACCACCTTGGGAAGGCATAAATACAGAAGGCAATCTTCCATTTTGGTATTATTCAAAAGCATCTTTTAAAAGTCCAAGGCTTGACATGATGATCAATTGTGACGGCCATGGCTCTGTTCAACAATGATGTGATTCAGGTCAATTCCAATAGACTTGTGTTGAAGACAGCCATCTATATCCAGTGAGAGGACTGTGGGGACCGAATGTGGTAGACCACAACATAGTATTTTCACTTTGTTGTTTTTCTTTCTCACTTTTTCCCCTTTTTGATCTGATTTTTCTTATGCAGCATGATAAATATGGAAAGATGTTTAAAAGAATTGCACATATTTAACCTAGATTGGATTACCTGCTGTCTGGGGGGGGGAGGAGAAAAATTTGGAATACAAGGTTTTGCAAGGGTGGATGTTGAAAACTATCTTTGAAAATAAAAAGTTATTATTAAAAAAAAAAGTCCAAGGCCTTTATAAGAACCTTTGTAAACTGGCCCCAAACATCAATTTTGTTCAATTAGGATGATATGTAACAATAGAGAACAGGAAGCAGACAGGAGCTCTCACAGTACTTTGGTAAACTGGCTTCAAACATTGGTGATACAGTTAATAGATTTGAGCCCAGCTTCAGCTTGAAGTTGCCCAGGGCCTCTTCTGATTGTTCTATTCATGTCCAACTTGGTTTTATTTATATATATGAAAATAGCAGGCACTGTTTCTAGACTTGGACCTGGTACACGCTCCACCACTTTGTCTGGGGTAGCCCACATGCTTAAGAGTAGGGATTCAGCTGGCTGAGGGTTAATTATTCAAGCATCTTGAGCCTTCGGGCCAAACAAAGGCTGAAGGCAAGGGAAAGCCAGGAAGAATCAAAGCCAGAGCCGGGGAGGCATCCTTTGCCAGATGCTGCCTCTCTCCTTCCTTTCTGGAGGCTCACATCCTGCCCAAGTGGCCTTGGCTTTGGAAGCAGGGTGGGAGCCGTGGAACCTTGTTTGCTTCTGACCTTTTGGCTAGGAAACCCCAAGTCTCTAACTCCCAAATTGCCAAAGACTAAGGTCTGGCAAGATCATTCCAAAGGGACGTCCGGGACCAAAATGGAAATTGTTAGAAAGCAGAGGCGAACACTTGCCAGCCACCGAGCAAAGGCAGTGGCCAAATCATTTATTTCTGTGATGAAATGTCATCCCAGAACATGACTATTACAGAGCATTCATCTCAAGCCGAAGCTAGAAATCAACTCCCATTTCTCAGGCCCTTTCTAGCTTACAAAATTTGTCCTCTACAAGACCCATACACCAGGGCCACCATCTCCACTTTGCTGGCAGAAACCATGGCAAGGGGAAGGGAACTGTCTTGCCCTAAAGAGTCCGTAATGTCTCTAAGCATAGCTCCAAGAAGAAGCAATGCCCACCCTCATCCCCTGATAGCTCCAAGAGGAAACCCTAGAAGCAGCACGGTACCACAGAAAGTGAAAGACTTAAGAGTCAGAGAATCAGGGCTGGAATTCTAGCTCTGACAGTTAGTAGCGGTGTGATCTTAGATCTCTCTGGGCCTCAGTTTTGTCATATGGAAAATAGATGGAGTTGGATCTAAGACCTTTTCTTTTCCAGATCTTTTCTAAACCTATGGACTTATGATAGTAGCATCAATACCGATTGACCTAAGGAGACTTCATTCGTTTATTCAAAGGATTGCCCATAAAAATTGTCCAACGCAACAATATCAATCAGCTCCTTGAGGGACTGCTTCATTTTTCCTCTTTGTATCTCTAGCACCTAGCACAGGGTTTGGCACAGAGTAGACACCAAATGATTGCTTGCTGAATTCAAAGATGTATACCCAGCTGCCTCTCCTAGCCCATGTGTACCTCCAGAACTTAAGGACTTGTAGAAAGTAGAGCTGGAAGGGGTCTTAAAGATCATTTTACAGAAGAGGATTTTGAGGTCCAAGGCAAATCACTTGCCCAAAGTCACATAGCTAATTAAGTGGCAGAATGAGGGCTTTTTCACACTACTCTGCCTCCCCTGGGAACAATGCTGCAATTCTTCCTCAAACTCAGCTGAAAACTGGGATCAATTAGGAAACTAAATGACCCCAAAAGGTCCTCAGTGGGGTGTTAGTCACTCTATAAAAGGGAAGGGAAGAGTTCATTTGATTATTTATAAGATGGCATGTGGCCAGTTTTCCCACATGGAAAAAAAAGATGGACAGCTGACATTCTACAGCCAAAAGCATGAATGTGGGCTATTTAACCACCTGTCTACCCATGTCTGGTGGCAGCCACACCTAGGATACATGACACCCATTGTGATTTTCCTATCTGGATATGCTCAGCAGCAGGTTCTCTCAGGCTTGTCAAGTCAGGTCCATTTCATTTTCAGTGCTGGCCCTTGATTTTGCTAAGCTTAGGAAGGAATACACTGAGGTTTCACCTAACAAAGGAGAGGAAAGAGATCTATAATTTCTTTAAAAACATCTATTAAAACCTTGTTCCCCCAGAGTCAGTCCAAAGTTGCTTCCACCCGTTATGGGGAAGCCATCTCAACATCTCTGAAAAGGACCCCTTTGAGTTCTTCCATACTAATTCACCCCTCCCCAAGATTAGAAACAG
Organism: Myrmecobius fasciatus; assembly: GCA_023553655.1. Taxonomy (NCBI): domain Eukaryota; kingdom Metazoa; phylum Chordata; class Mammalia; order Dasyuromorphia; family Myrmecobiidae; genus Myrmecobius; species Myrmecobius fasciatus. The sequence goes on from JAJPUD010002265.1 coordinate 206,885, forward strand.
AGAATATTTGTAGAATATAAACTATGTTTTAAAGCAGCACTTTACAGGCCTCTTGGCTTGCCATGGTTTCAGCAATATCTGTATGCTCAAAATCATGAAACATGTCTGGCTCACCTCTCATTTTAGAAGACCATATTGGGGAGGAACTGTGGGCCTTGTTTGTTGTACATTTTTTATCTGCTTTCTTTCTGGGAAGTAATTTCCACCAAGCAGCTGGAGAGTCCGAGACATGAGGCCAATCTGCAGAGCTATTTCTATGTACCGGCAACCTTCCTCCGAACTTTGCCTTCAAGCTAGCTGACCACACACAAGGCTTGATCATTTGTACCTGTCAGTTGGAGATATTGCAATGGCCTTTTAAAAAATGGAACACACACAAACTTAAAAAAAAAAGAAAAGAAAAGAAAGAAAGAAAAGAAAAAAAAGCATGGCTTTGAGGGCCTTCTTTTTTGCAGAAGGCATCTATCAACTCAGGTCAGATCCAGAATAATAACTCAGTTTCAGGATCTCTGACAGTACTGGGCCAAGGCAAAACTTTCAAGTAATTATCTTCCTCTCTCTTTAGCCCTCCCCTAACCGTGGGGATCTTTCAAGGCTTTGTTCTCTTGCCTCTCTCCTCCACTACTCACTCTTTTTTACTGATCTCAGCTGCTCCCCAGAGTTCAGTATTTCTATGTAGATAACAGTTAAATCTCTCCCCTGAAATCGACTCCCACATATCCAACTATTTGCTGGATATCTCTATCAGCACCTCCAACTCAACATGTCCAAAAATGAACTGATCATATTCCCCCGAAACGTGCTCCTCCTTCCAACTTCCCTGTCTCTGTTGATTGTACTAACACCTTTTCAGTCAATCAGTCTCAAAAGCTCCTTTTCCTTCCTTCTGCCTCACCCCATCTAATCCATCCCAGGTGGGCAAGTCTTTTAACTTTTATTGGCCTAGCTTGCTCACCTGTAGAATAAGAAGGTTGGACTACAAGTGGCTACAATCTGATGTATCCAGTGATGTATCCAGATAAATCACTGACACCAAAAATGGTAACAGCCATCAACAGACCATCACCAATTTTTCTGGAAGGTGAATTGATGCAAAAGCTTCCTAAGAGTCTAGAAGCTACCTTAGCCAACAACATTGGTTTTCACCTCATCAAGTGGAGAGGCTTGGCAGCTAAGAGGAAAACCAATTTAAAATAAAAACTAATTTTTTAAATCCTCATGTAACAATGGTAGAATCTTCTGAGCAACTTCATAAAATAGTGAAACTCCATGGAGGGAAAAATGAGTTTGTAGAAAGCTTGGTGTGAGTTGAGCTAGATCATCCCAAGAGCATTCAAAGATGAATGTAGAAATGAAACAACCAGAGACAAAAATGTAAAAGATCTCAATAGTTTTAAAACAAACTCTTTTACGCATTCATGAGAGTGAAACTGTGGTATTTAAGACTCTTAATATCTCAGACCCCAATGTGCTGCTTAAGGACCACTCCAAGGATAGAATGAGCTGCTAGACCAGACCAAGGACACACAGAGGAGGGCTGAGCTGGAAATGTCATAAATTTTGAGGATATGGAGAGACTCCTCTCTCAGGCTATCTCAAAAAGAAGGCAGCAAATTTTAGCAAAGGTGCAGCTGCTATCACTACTGAAAAACAGGCAGGCAAGAATAGCCAACTGAGCCATATGCCTCACCTCTGCAAAATCTTTATGAAAATGAGCTAAGACACAATGATGATAAAATATGAGAAGGGATCGGGCAGTTCTTCACAATATCCTATGATAAAGTATTTTCACTTTTTTGTTTCTTTTCTTCTTTCTTATAGTTTTTTTCCCTTTTGCTCTGATTTTTCTTGCACAACATAGCAAATATGTTTAAAAGGATTGCATATATTTAACCTATATCAGATTGCTTGCTGTCTTAGGAAGGGAGAAAGTAAGGGAGGGAAGGAGAAAAATTTGGAACACAAAATCTTACAAAAATGAATGTTGAAAACTATCTTTACATATATTTGGAAAAATAAAATACTATTAAAATTAAAAAAAACTCTCAATATCCTATGATAGATCATATTATTATAATCACACAATTGCCTGAAAAGTACAGAGAATAAAAAATCCCACTGCACTTATTGTTTGTGAACTTTTTCCTAAAAGCTTTTAAGGCAGCATTTTGTTTTACCAAAAATAAACTTTATTAATATCTTCTGTTTTTATACCACCTGCATTTCCTAGTGTATTCCTTGCCCCTTTCTCTCCACCTAGGGAACAAACCCTTATAACAACAATTGCAAAAGAGGAAAAAAAAGCTGTTCAGCAAAACATATATATGTGTGTGTGTGTGTATGTATATATATATATACATAGACATATATATATAGACATATAGACATATATAGATTTAATTCTGACAATGACAATGAAAACATGCATTTTTGTGGTCAAGAAAAAGAAAACGGGGGGGGAATTTGAATTGTATTCTTCTACACTTTTCAGTCAAGATATCTGACAGATATATACTCATATATATATTCACATCCATATGGGTATATATGTTTATGTATACACACATATGTACATACATGCACACATGCATATAAACATCATACAAGATTCTGCAAAAGACAACAGAAATAGCTTTGTTCAATAATTCTCTCTTATTACCAAGTGCAACTTAAAACAGGAGGCATAAAGATACTTCCCAAAGGGGACACTTGAGCCAAATACAATGTTCCATGTTATCCAGACAAGGCTAGTGTACAATGAGACCATCACTCCCTGCCCCTGAATGCCATTCCTTTCCAAAAGGGGCCTGAGATCATATGCACTGTCTTGGCTCTACCATGGCACACTGTTGAGTCATATGATGCTTGAAGACCACAATAAACCTCAGATCTTTTTCATACGAACTGTTATTTAGTCACACCTCCCTTGTCTTCTACTTACAAGGTTGGTTTTTTTAAAACCAATTCTAAGAGCTGGCATTCAATGTTATCTTAATCAATTCAGTCCAATGTCCCAGCCTGTCGAGGTCTCATCTGTCCATGTAAAGTTGGAAGGAGCCTTAGAAGTCATCTCTCCCAAAGTCCTCTCTGTCATCCAGTGTATCAGCTATCACTCCCAGGTTTTGTAGCATCTGCAAACACAGTAAGTGCGCCATCTAAAAATGTTAAACAAAGAGCCAAGCAGAGATTCCTAGGAACTCTGCTGAACACCTCCTTCCCTGTTCATATTAATGAATTTCTTTGCATCTGGCCATTCAATCAAGTCTAAATCCATCAAATGCCCCCTCATCTAGCCCATATCTCTCTATGGTATCCAGAAGATCAGCATAAGAGACTTTATCAAATGCATTGCTAAAATTTAGGTTAAAAAAAAAATCTGGAAAAAACTTCTCTTCAATATTCTCTGATCTACCAGTCTAGTACCCCAGTGGAAAAAGGAAATGAGATTGGTCTGGCATGACCTCTTCTTGAAATCTCTGGGATTTTGTCAGCACCACATTTAAAAAAAAAAAAAAATCTGAGGTAGCTGGTCCAGCCAAGACTGGAGGGTGTATCTGGGCCCAACTGGCAATTCCTCCATCCCTTTACCCTCTAAAGTTAGAGCCATAGTTCTCCCTGCCTTGGCTAAGTTTCTTCCCTCAACTAGACCTCTTGGAAATTGGTGGTCAAAATCCAAAGAGCTGACTCAGCCCTCCTCATAAGGATGACTAAACCCAAGAATTTCCTGTGGGGAGGGGGATGGAAAATTGCTTTAACATACATTTGTTCAAATTTGGTCCAGCATGGAGTCAGCCCACCGTGGGCCCATGAGGCAAAGCAGCAGGCTCCCTGCTCAGCTTCAAGGCAGAATTTGCAGTTGTTTCCTCTCCTATTGTTCTCAAAAGCCCTGGGACCAACTCAGTACCATTCTGGTCTGGCCTTGGTGCTGCTGCAGCTTGCTTGCCAACCCACAGAGGCCAAGGCAAAGGGCAGAGGGCAAAGGGGGAGCGGATGTCTCCCCCCACCCCTCACTCCATAGGGGCCTTTCAGAGTGTACCACTCAGAGAAGCTGCCCAACCACCAGACCTAATACTTCTTTGACTACAATCCCCTTGCCCAACCCCCACAATTAATCTGACCTGGTCTGTTTTATCTCAAAACAGGTTGATTCCAGAGCCCACCTTGAACTTGAAAGTACGGAGATCATTTATGCTGACTGATCAAAACCAAGCATGGACTGCCTTCTATCTCCAGTGTAAACTCTGGGGAGTTTGCAATCCAGAGACAAATTGTGATTTCAGTGTCAGAATACCACCCAGATATTAACAAATGCTCTGGTTTTACTCCACCACCATTTTCCAGCATGAACCTTGAGAGGCAAAAACCAAACCACAACACAACCAAAAACCATGCGAAAGATATATGGAGCCAGAGAAACACTCCAAGGTGCCTCACTGAGAAAGAACCGGACTTGCTCAGTTACCAAGGTGTACTTTGGAGGGACATGAATTTTCTTCCAGGACTTACAAAATGGGCAGGGAATGGGGAGAAAAGGCAATCCATTGAGCTTTATCAGTGGATCTTTTAAAAATACAGCTGATGGAGAGCAATTTGGAGCTATGCTCAAAGAGTTATCAAACAGTGCATACCCTTTGACCCAGCAGTGTTTCTACTGGGCCTATATCCCAAAGAGATTTTTAAGGAGGGAAAGGGACCCACATGTGCAAAAATGTTTGTGGCAGCCCTTTTTGTAGTGGCAAGAAACTGGAAATTGAAAAGATGCCCATCAATTGGAGAATGGCTGAATAAATTATGGTATATGAATGTTATGGAATACTATTGTTCTGTAAGAAATGACCAACAGGAGGATTTCAGAGAGGATTGGAGAGACTTGCATGAACTGATGCTGAGTGAAATCAGCAGAACCAGGAGAACATTATACACAGCAACAAGACTATACGATGATCAATTTTGATGGACATGGTTCTCTTCAACAATGATGTGATTCAAACCAGTTGTACTGCGATGAAGATAGTCATATACATCCAGAGAGAGGGCTGTGGGAACTGAGAGTGAACCACAACACAGCATTTTAACGCTTTCTGTGAATATTTCCATGCATTCTGTTTTCCTTCTTAGGTTGTTTTTTTTTCTTCTTCTCTTTCTAGATCTGATGTTTCTTGTGCAGTAAGATAACTGTATAGATATGTATACATGTATTGTATTTGTCATATAATTTATCCTATCTAGCATGTATTAGATTACCTGTCATCTAGGGGTGGGGGGGGGGGGGAGGGAAAGGAAAAGCTTTGGAAAAAAAAGTTTTTTTTTTGCAAAGGTCAATGTTGAAAAGTCACTCATATGTTTTGCAAATAAAAAGCTTTATTAAAAAAAAAAAATACAGCTGAGATCCTGAACCTTTCACACAGCAAAGATATCCCAGTCCTGGTATTCTTTCCTTCCTTACCTACCCACCCTTTACACAAGAAGTAAATGTCACTGTCTTAAATGTCTCAAGGAGGATCAAGGCTTTATTTTTCGTGCGTGAGTAACAATTTTTTTTTCTCACAGCTATGACTGTTTCATGACAGGGTGGTATAGAAAAAGCTAAGGGGGCAGAAAAAAAAACAGGATTATGGGTTTCGAGCTGGAAGGGACTTAGAAGTTATCTAGTCAAGACCCCCTGATTTTATATATGAGAACACTGAAATCCAGAGAGATAAAATGACTTGACTTGTTCAAAGTCCCAAAGGTAGGAAATGACCAATTCCAAATCTGACCTCTTGGTTCTGGCCCCAGCTCTGACTAGTTATGTGACCCTGAGCAAGCTGTTTTATTTCTCTCTCTCATGGCCTCATTTCCCTCCCCAAATAAAACAAATAAAGAGGTTAGCCTAGATATTTTCTGCAGCCCTGTCCAGCTCTAAACACTCTAGGATTTTAGGAGGCAGAAGATCTGGGATCTAGTCCCCAGTTAGCTACTAACTACATGACTCAGGATACAGTATTTTGCCTCTCTGGGACTTGGTATTAGAAAGATCAGATGAGACAATAGAGTGACAACTCCTTAAAAAGTACAACATTCTAATGCAGGGATCCTTAACCTGAGGTCCATGGACCCTAAAAAGGTCTGTGCACAGATTTCAGGAGGTGCGTGAACTTGGATGGAAAGAAAAATTACAACTTTATTTTGACTGACCTCTAACTGAAATTTAACCATTTTGTTCGATTATTTTAAAAAGATTATTCTGAGAAAGGATCCATAGGTTCACCAATGGCCAATGGGTTCTGTGATACAAAAAAAAAAAAAAGGTTAAAGGTCACTGACCTCAAAAAAATATAAAGCACTGTGGTCCAGGGGAAAGAGCACTGGGGTCAAAGTGAAGAGACAGGGATACAAATACCAGGTTCCATACTTAATTGTTACGTCAATATGAGTGAGTCATTTAATTTCTCTGCACTTCAGTTTCCTCATCAGTAAAATAGGCATGTTAAAGCTTTATTAACTGACTTCTCTGGGCCACTATGAGGTAAAGTGCTTGGTATAGTAGACTCTAAAGAAATGAATCACAAGGCAATTCCAATAGACTTGGGATGGAAACTGTCAATCACATCCAGAGAGGAAATTATGGAGACTGAATATAAATTGAAGTATAGTATTTTCACCTTTTTTGTCTATTTGTTTGTTTCTTTCTCATGGTTCCCCCCCCCATTCTGATTTTTCTTGCACAATATGACAAATATGGGAATATGTTTAAAAGGATTGCACCTGTTGGGGCAGCTAGGTGGCGCAGTGGTTAGAGCACCAGCCCTGAAGTCAGGAGGACCTGAGTTCAAATCTAGTCTCAGACACTTCCTAGCTGTGTGACCCTGGGCAAGTCACTTAACCCCAATTGCCTCAGCAAAAAGCAAAAAAAAAAAAAAAAAAAGGATTGCACATGTTTAACCTATATCAGATTGCTTACTGTCTTGGAGAAGGGGTAAGAGAGGGAGGGAGAAAAATTTGGAACACAAAGCCTTACAAAAACGAATGTTGAAAACTATCTTTACATGTATTAGAAAAAGAAAATACTATTGGGAAAAAAAAACCCAAAAAACCAACTTCAACCTAGAAAGGATCTTATCTGGTCCAACCCTCTCCTTAGTAACCTCATCATACAGCTATTAAGTAGCAGATCTGGGATTTTAACTCAGGTTCTCACTCCATATCCAGCATTCTTTTCAGCGCTAACCAGAGCCATCAGAATTTAGAGAGGACCTGAGAGCCCAGTGAATTCGTTGAAGGCAAAGGCTGGGAGGACTCAATGAAGAAATCCAAGTACCCCTTGAAGGTCATTTCTGCCACTCCATCAGGGGACATGGTCACATAAAGGGAGGAAGAAGTGTCTATCTTAAAAATCCAAGTAAGTCGGGAAGTATCATCCACAGGTGACTGTTGCCTAAGAAAACAGAATACTTTTTGGCCCCAGCTCCCTAAGTAATGTACTCCAATGCCTCACCTCCAAGTTCCCAATAATGGGCCAAATTAAATGAAATGAATTTTAAGAGGAATATGAAGTCCTATAGTTGGGCTTATTGTTTTTAAAAGTCATCTTTATAAGACTGAGAAGGGAGGTATGGCCAAACAACAGTTTAGAGGAATCAACATGGCAGCCAAATATCATGCAAAGATGCAGAGACAGAAGAAGAGATTCCAAGTTTGTGAATAGGAAATAGGACAGATTATATACATAGAGTATTAAAGCTGTGCAATAATCCTTAAAAGATAAGCTGATGAAACCATTTGGTACTGGCTAAGAAATAGAGTAGTGGATCAGTGGAATAGGTTAGGTTCACAGGACAAAATACTCAATGACAATAGTAATCTAGTGTTTGATAAACCCAAAGACTCCAGTTTTGGGGATAAAAACTCACTATTTGACAAAAACTGCTGGGAAAATTGGAAACTAGTATGGAAGAAACTAGGCAATGACCCACACCTAACACCATATACCAAGATAAAGTCGAAATGGATTCATGATCTAGACATAAAGAATGATATTATAAACAAATTAGAACAAATGTAGGATGGCCTACCTCTCAAACCTGTGGAAGGAATTTGTGACCAAAGAAGAACTAGGGATCATCATTAATCACAAAATAGATAAGTTTGACTATATCAAGTTAAAAAGTTTTTGTACAAAATGAATGCAGACGAGATTGGAAGGGTAGCAATAAACTGGGAAAATAAGGCCTCATTTCTAAAATACATAGAGAATTGATGCAAATATATAAGAATTCAAGTCATTCTCCAATTGATAAATGGTCAAAAGATATGAATAGACAATTTTCAGATGAAGAAATTGAAACTATTTTTAGTCACATGAAAAGGTGCTCCAAATCACTATTGATCAGAGAAATGCAAATTAAGACAACTCTGAGATACCCCTACACACCTGTCAGATTGGCTAAGATGACAGGATAATATAATGATGAATGTTGGAGGGGATGTGGGAAAACTGAGACACTGATACATTGTTGGTGGAACTGTGAATGGATCCAATCATTCTGGAGAGCAATGTGGAACTATGCTCAAAAACTTATCAAACTGTGCATACCCTTTGATCCAGCAGAGTTTCTACTGGGCCTATATCCCAAAGAGATCTTAGAGGAGGGAAAGGGACCCACATGTGCAAGAATGTTTGTGGCAGCCCTTTTTGTAGTGGCTAGAAACTGGAAACTGAAGGGATGCCCATCAATTGGAGAGTGGCTGAATAAATTATGGTATATATATATATATGTCAGAGAATATTATATTCGGTAAGAAATGGCCAGCAGGATGATTTCAGAGAGGCCTGGAGAGGCTTGCATGAACTGATGCTGAGTGAAATCAGCAGAACCAAGAGAACATTATACACAGCAACAAGACTATACGATGATCAATTCTGATGGACATGGTTCTCTTCAGCAATGATGTGATTCAAACCACTTCCTATTGTTCGGTGAGAAAGATAGTCATATACATCCAGAGAGAGGCCTGAGGGAACTGAGTGTGGGCCACAACACAGCATTATAATGCTTTCTGTGAATATTTGCTTGCATTTTGTTTTCCTTCTTAGGTTTTTTTTTTCTCTCTCTTTCTAGATCTGATGTTTCTTGTGCAGTAAGATAACTGTATAGATATGTATACATATATTGGATTTGTCATATAATTTAACATATTTAGCATGTATTAGATTACCTGTCATCTAGGGGTGGGGGTGGGGGGAAGGAGAGGAAAAGCTTGGAACAAAAAAAAAAGTTTTGCAAAGGTCAATGTAGAAAAATCACTCATGTTTTGTAAATAAAAAGTTTTTAATAAAAAAAATTTTTTAAAAAGGTAAGCTGATGCACTGCCATATACAATGACACTAATGAAATCCAACAGCTAGAAATCAAAAGAGAAACTTTCTTAAAAATAATTGCAAAATATATAAAATACTTGGGAATCTACATAGGTATCAAGACACCCATGAGGCAAAGGGATACAACTTCAAACACTCTTTATAGAAATGAAAAGTGACCTAAATAATTGTAACAATATTAATTGCTCATGGATAGGCTGAATCGGTATAATGAAAATTGTAATACCACCTAAATTAATTCATTTATTCCATGGCATACCAAACTACCAATGGAATACTTTTATCAAGCATGAAAAAATAATAAGATTCATACAAGAACGAAACGTCAAAAATCTCAAGGGAAATTATTTTTAAAAGGGGGCAGCAGGAAGGAAGAGTGCCTAGCATTGCCAAATCTCAAATTATGCAATAAAGCAGTAAATATCAAAACAATTTGATAGTTAAAAAAACAACCCAACAGTTCAACCAATGGAATAGATTAAGTATACAATCTATAGCAAAGAATGAAACTAAGAGTTTAGAGTTCAGTAAATCCAAAGAGCCCAGTGATGAAAATAAGGACTCACTAATTGCTGAGAAACTGCTGAGAAAACTGGAAAGCAGTCTGGCAGAAATTAGGTTTAAGTTAACAGCTCATACCATATGCTAAAATGTGCTCCAAATGGATACATGATTAAGATTTAAAAGGTCATATCATAAACATATTAAAGGAGCAAGGAAGAAATTACCTTTGGAATCTATGGATAGGGAAAGAGTTCATGGTCAAACAAGGGATAGAAAGGATTACGGAAGATAAAAGGACAACTTTGAGTACATAAAATTAAACAGCTTTTGTACAAATAGAGTTTATACTGCCAAAATTAGAAGAGTAACACTTAACTGGGACAGTCTTTATAACAAGTTTCTCTGCCAAAGCACTCATTTCTGAGATAGAATGAATTGATTCAAATTTATCAAGAATAAGAGTCATGTGCATTGTTGGTGGAGCTGTGAACGGATCCAACCATTCTGGAGAGCAATTTGGAGCTATGCTCAAAAAGTTATCAAACTGTGCATACCCTTTGAGCCAGCAGTGTTTCTATTGGGCCTATATCCCAAAGAAATCATAAAAGAAGGAAAGGGCCCCACATGTGCAAGAATGTTTGTGGCCGCTCTTTTTGTGGGGGCTAGAAACTGGAAACTGAAGGGATGCCCATCAATTGGAGAGTGGCTGAATAAATTATGGTATATGAATGTTATGGAATATTATTGCTCTGTAAGAAACGACCAGCAGGACGATTTCAGAGAGGCCTGGAGAGACTTGCATGAACTGATGCTGAGTGAGATGAGCAGAACCAGGAGATCATTGTGCACAGCAACAACAGTATTATATGAGGATCAGTTCTAATGGACATGACTCTCTTCCACAATGAAATGCTTCAAATCAATTCCAATTGTTCAGTGAAGAAAGCCATATACACCCAGAGAGAGGGATGTGAAATGTGGACCACAACATAACATTTTCATGTTCTCTATTGTTGTTTGCTTGCATTGTATTTCCTTTATCGGATTATTCTTTCTTATAGATATGATTTCTCCTGCACAAAAAAATGATGTGTGGCAATAACTATACATATATTCGATTTAAGTATTCTAACATAATTATCATGCAGTGGATATCCTGCCATCTAGGGGAGGGGTGGGGAGTAGGGGGGAAAAATTGTAACAGAAAGCTTTGTAAGGGTTAATGTTTAGGAATTACCCATACATATGTTTTGCAAATAAAAAGTATTAATAAAATTTTTTTAATTAATTAATTAATTAAAAAATTTTTTAAAAAGAATAAGAGTCATGCTGTGACTGATGGTCAAAGGAAATTCTCAAGGGATGAAATGCAGGCAATCTATAGCTATATGAAAAAATGCTCCAAATCATTAATAATTAGAGAGAAGCAAATTAAAGCAACTCGGGTTTCAACTAGCACCAGTTACATTGCCAAAAAGTAAAATAACAAATGTTGAGGGGCTAAGAGAAAACAGGCACATCAATGCAATGTTGGTGGAGTTGTGAATTGAAAAACAACTGGGAACTATGATCAAAAAAAATATTAAACTGCATATACCCTTTGATCCAATGATCCTACCACAAGACCCATACCTCAAAGAAATCAGAGAGGAAAGACCCCCATGTATATAAATACTGACAGCAGCTCTTTTTGTCAAGACAAAGAACTAGAAACTAAGGGGGTACCCATCAATTGATGAATGGCTATGAACAAATTATGACATATGAATGGAATGGAATAATATCATACTTAAAAAATTACCACCACCACCCCCCCGATAAAAGTTGTAATGGAGAGCTTTGTAAAGATCAATGCTGGGGAACTACCTATACATATGTTATACAAATAAAAAGCTTTAATTAAAAAAAAATTACTTAGAATTCAGGTTTCCTCCAGAAGGGAATAGGGTTTTAAAAGGGACTCAATGTATAATATAAATTAGGTATGGAACAGTATTTAACCCTTACACATAAAATTAATACTAACCCTAGAATGCTAAGAAGCTCACATTTGATCAAAACAAATTTAAAATAGAATTCAGTGACTTAACTTAGCATTACTATTAGAGTGTTTTGGGAGACTGTCACTTAAACCTCATCAGAACATAAAGTAGGGGCAGCTAGGTGGCACAGTGGATAGAGCACCAGCCCTGAAGTCAGGAGCACCCGAGTTCAAATCTGGTCTCAGATACTTAACACTTTCTAGCTGTGTGGCCCTGGGCAAGTCACTTAACCCCAATTGCCTCAGCAAAATAAATAAATAAATAAATGAAATAAAAATTTTTAAAAAAAAGAAATTACCCCCCCCCAAAAAAAGGAATATTTTCAGAAGACTCTGGAGAGAGCCCTATGCACTGATAGAGTGAAGTGAGCAGAATCTAACAATGTCAATGAAAATGTCAGGACAAACACTTTGAAATCAGAATATTAAGAACTCTGATAAGCTACAATAACCAACCAGGATTCCAGAGAACTAATTATGAAGCATGCTACCTAGATCCTTTTCAAGAATCAATATGAGACAAAATTTGTTTACACATGGCCAATATGGAAATTTGTTTTCTTTGACTAATTGTATTTGCTAGAGGGTTTTTCTTTTTCTTTTCTTCCCCCCCCCCCCAATTTGGGAGGAGGGAGAAGGGAGAAGAAAATGCATGTTAATTGAAACATAATAATAGTAGTTATATCTTTTTAAAAGATAGGCTGGTGACAGATTGTGAAGGACTGGCCAGTGGGCAAGGAGAAAGGGGAGACCTCCCTCTACGAATATAATGGATAGTACCCTTTATTATAATGGATAGGGCCCATAATGTTACTAGCTTTCATTTCTATATGACTTTAAGATTTATAGAGCATTTTCCTCATAACAAAACTGAGAGAAATAGTGTGATATTATTTATATTTTACAGATGGAGATACAGAGGCTAAGAGGTAAGATCAACCAGGTAGCAGAATAGAACAAGGGTTCCAACTCACATCCCCTGATTCCTTATCTAGGGTGCTTCACATTTCACTATGACTGTACCTTCTTCCATCTCCCCTCAATGTTCTTAGTTCCACTTTCAAAACCTACTCACACAGAATCTGCATCTCATTCACACTAAGGCAGTATGATGTAATGGAAATAGTGGAGAGTGAAGGTCAGGATATCTGGGCTATAGTCCTGACTCTGCTATTGATTAGGTGGGTAAATGTGTTCCCTTCCCCTTCTGCACGGCCCTTTCCCCTTCTCCATGCTTCTCCAGCAAACTGGGCATCAGTTTGCTCTTCCACAAAAGACAAGGTTTGAACCAAATGAATTCATTCTTCTCTAACATTCGGTGACAAGTCCAAGATAGGGGAGGTGTGCCTAGATCACAGTACATCTGAAAAGGATTTGAGGGGTTTAGGGAACCGCAATCACCAGGGTGATACGTCAGCCAAAAAAACTAAGAGGCTGGATTAGGAGAGGTCCGATATTCAAAATGAAGGAGAGGTTGGTCAGTCCCCCTCAGACCAGTACTGGTCAGGCCTCTGGAGTGTTATGTTCAGTTGGAGGTGCCAACTGGAAGAACACTGATAATCTAAAAAGAGTATCCAGAGGAAGGGGCCCAGGATGGCAAAGGGTCTAGAGACTGTGACATATTCTGATCACCTGAAATTGGGAGATGTTAGTCTGGACGTAAAGATGACGTGATAATTGTCTTCCTGTAGCTGAGGAACTGTCATAGAGAAGAGAGATTAAACTTGTTCTGTCTGGTCCCAGAATGCAAGTGCAAATTGTGGAGAGGCATATTTCCACTGTGTTAACAAAAAAACCCCAAAAAACAAAAAACTTCCTAACAGAACTGTCCCACAGTGCATTGGGCTGCCCTAGAATGTATCGGGGTTCCTCCTCATTAGATAGCTTAAGCTGTTAAGATGTCAGTTGTGTTTTTCTTACACCATAACTTATTAGGATGTTTCTTCTTTTACCCCCATCCTACTACTTTTACAAAAAAAAAACAAAGATGGTGACAAATAGCAATTGGTATTAACACTAGTTATCTGGAACTAGAATGGCCTGGCCCTTCCCCTTTGCCCTTCTTATCTTCACACAATCTGGACCAGAATTTTGGGGTCTTGCCTTTTATTCATTCCTTTTAATCCTCCCTTTTTAATCTATTCCCCATAGTTGAAATTTATTTTGTAAAAACTGGTCCTTTCTCAATTCTCCATTGCCCTCCCATCCCCATCTCCGGGGGGACTTTAGTGTATTTCTACACTATACTCTGTGTTCAACTCTCCTTCTGGTTCAAATGAGAGTGAAGTTCATAAGATGCTCACTCTCCTCACCCCTAACTCCATGTTTAACACCCCTTAATATTGAGAAATAGTAAGTTCCTTCCTCCTTCTCATTTCATCCCTGGTCTATAGCTTTTTCCTTGTCCTTTCTTTACTAAATCAAACAGCACAGCAGTTTGTCTTAGCTTTTGAAAGCAGTGAAGGTCTGAAAGAACAATGGTCTTTTAGTCTAATAGAACATACTCTTAAAGATGATTTAACCCCTTTCATATGACTCAAATCTTCTCTTATCTCCATTGTCCACATTTCAAAGATTATATTCAACTCTGGTTTTCTCAAGAGAAATACAGCAAAGTGCTCCATTCTAGTAAAAATCCATTTTTCTTCTGTGGAATTATATTCCATTTTAAAAGATAAATTGTTCTTAACTCTAAACTTTTTGGTATTGTCATATTCTAGGGTTTCCTTTCATTTGTAGTAGATGGTTGTTGGGATGCCATTTTTTCTCTCTTGTTTCAGCATTTCATTCATTTCTTCCATCCATTCCTGAAGTCCTGGAGCCTTGATTGGGGTGGCTAGGTCAAGGGCCTGACTCAGTGTAATCTAGAAATATGACAGTCTAGAAATTGTTATTCTGTAGTCTCTGGATGGTAGGCCCCATCCTGCCTTTTCCCATAGTGCTGCACTGCGATTTCAATCTTGGCTATGGCTGGGAGCAGGGCACACCTTTTATGTCAAGCCCCACTCATTGTTACAGTAGAGAGATTCTGGCTAATTACTAGGGCTTTCCTAGATGGTTGTGCTAGCCTTGTCATTTTCTGGTATAGTTTTAGGGAGGGTAGAAGTCCTAGGCCTCACCCCCTGAACACCCAACCAGATTTGTGGCTGGTGGACTCAGGCTGCCGACCTGGAGTGTCCCTTGTAGTATAGGGTCTGCTGGGGCATCCTTAAATGCCCTATATTGGCCTTCCCCTGTTCTCACTCCTGGATTAGTCTTCCCAAATTCTACTCACTTTACCCCTTAAAGGAATCCTCCCTCAAACATCCCTGTGCTAGCCTCCCTGACCCAGACCCTAGCCCATAGAGAGGCAGGTGTTGGCTTAAAGCTGATTTCTTGGGGCATCCACAGATGCCCCTGAGCAGGCGTAGCCAGGTTCACATCTCACCCTGCCCTCCCTCCCTTCACTGTTCTTCTCCTGGTCTTCCTTCCTTCCCTGTCTCCCACTTCCTTTTCCTTAACCCATAAAACAGCCCTGCCTCAGAGGATGCAGGCACCGGCTTTAGGTTGTTCTCCAGGCTTACTCTGCTTCCCGCCCCAGCAATAACCATGTGTGTCGCCCACCTGGAGGCCCAAGTCCTTAGGGGTCTTGCTTCAAGTCCCAATCTCCGGTGCCATCATTTGTGGGCTGGACAAGCCCAGTATATTTTTCTTTGGTTCTGGATTTTCATTTGGGCCCCTTCTTTCTGGGTGACCCTCAGGAAATCTCTATCAGCCTCATCCTAAAATATTTCAGGCCCTTGGCTGGAAGTCTTTTTCATGTGGGCTTCTTAACAGGAAATCCCCCTTTTTATTCTTTCCCAAAAGAAGCTCATTCAGGAGGCCCCCAGCTAGGTTCCAAACCTTCCCCTCTCCAGAAGCTCCCCACACCTCCCCCGCACAACAGACAACCACACCTCCTACTTTACTGACAATAGAGGCCATCTACTAAGAATTCCCTTCCCCCCCTCCCCACTCTACATCTCAAAAGCCCTATATAATCTTCCCTTATTCTTTTTTCCTCGGCTCCCAATCACCGAGGAGTTCTAGACCAAGTCTAGCCCCTCCTTTGCCCTTAATCCCAGCCCCTCCAGTCTCCATCCCTCCCAGTAGTTTTCCCCACCTATCTTTCATTCCCTTTCTCTGGTCTTCCCTTTCACTTGTTCCTGCCCCAAAGCCTATGTAGCTCGAATTTCCCCCATCTTTAAAATGTTTTTTCACCTGCCATTCCTCCAGCCGGCATCTTATCTCTCACTTCCTTTTCATTGCCAGTCTCTCAGAAGGAGTCATCTATATTTGCTGCCTCATCTTCCTCATTCTTCATCTAGGTGTGCCAGCTAGCCATGGGTGTCCCACATGGTTAAATCCAGGATCCTGTTCACGGTTCCCTCTTTAGTATTTCCCTCAGTGATTTCACCAGCTCCTGTGGATTCAATCTTCATCTCTATGAAGATGATTCTCAGATCTTCTGGAGACTTAACCTCTTAGCTAAGCTTCAGTCTCCACAGGCCTTCATCACCTCACTCCTGTCCTGTTACAATTGCCTGCTGGTTTCACAAGGCCTTTTCCACTCCAGTCCATTCTCCACTCTGCTGTCAAAATTATCTTCCTAAAGTTCAGCTCTGACCATGTCAATCATTCTCCCTTGCTCAATAAATTCCAGTGATTCTCTATCACTTCCAGTATCAAATATAAAATCCTCTGATTTTCTAAGTCCTTCATACCTTGCCCTCATCCACCCTTCTGGTCTTCTTACACTGCCCCCACCATCGCTACCCTCACTGACCCTGCTATCTAGTGACACTGGTTTCCTTGCCATTCCTTGGACAAGAAAGTGCAACTCCAACTGAATGTGGATGGAAACATTATTTTTACCTTTTGGTTTTGTTTTTTTTTTCCTTCTTGTGTTTTTCCCTTTTGTTCTGATTTTTCTTTCCTAACAACTCATATGGAAATGTTAAAAATTGATTATAATGTATAATCTATATCAAATTGCTTGTGGTCTCGGGGAGGGAGTGAAAAAATTGGAACTCAAAATCTTTTTTTAATTTTTTTTATTAAAGCTTTTTATTTTCAAAACATATGCATAAATGATTCTCAACATTCACCCTTGCAAAACCTTGTGTTCCAAAATTTTTTGCCTCCTTTTTCTCTACCTCCTCCCCTAGACAGCAAATAATCCAATACATGTTAAACATGTGCAATTCTTCTATACATATTTCCACAATTATCATGCTACACAAGAAAAATCAGATCCAAAAGGGAAAAAAAAATGAGAAAAAACAAAATGCAAGCAAACAACAAAAAGAGTGAAAATGCTATCTTGTGGTCCACACTCAGTCACCCCTATTGATTAGTTCCAATTTATCTGTATATGACTTGTTTGCATGTTGACTTCCCCATTAGATGGTGAGGTCCTTGAGAGCAGTAACTTTCTTTTCACTTTCTTCATATCTCCAGAACTAGTAGAAAGATTAGCACACAGTAGGAGCTTAATAAATCATGACTAATCATGCACTCATTCCTCAATACTTTATAATCTAATGTATTGCTCTGTCACTCTTCTGAAACTACTCTCTCAGAGTTTACTGATGATTTCTTAACTGCTAAACTCAATGAATGACCTTTCTCAATCCTCATACTCTTTGAATTTTCTGCAACTTTCAAAAAGCCCTGATTATTTCAAAGGAGGGGATGGGTTGCTTAGGAGAGTCACCCATCAAGCCTGATGAGATCACAAAGCATAGCGTCTTTATTTGAAGTCATTTTAGGAGCATTTCCCCATGGAATATGGACATGTTCCTTGGTGCCTTGCTAATGTATAGGATGTATATGGTGGAGGCTGGGACTTCAGGCTGTCTAAACTCAGAGAAAAACCTACTCAGGAGCTCTAATGTGAATATATTAGATCTTCCTGGATCAACAGCAAATGTGGCCAATAAGCAAAGAAAAGAAACCGACCCTTTCTTGGTCTCTTTGGAAGATATTGATCAGGGATTATATCACAAAATTTATTATAACTATCAATAAACACAATCCAATAAACATATAAAGGATGGACAAAATCTTACCCCAACCCTTGAGTCTTTAACAAGTGATAGCCAAAAGCATTAATAAATAAGCAAGCAAAATACTTTCATCCTGTGTCTCCATTCAGGGGGGCCTGACATGCCTCTAGGTGACACAGTGGATAGAATGCTAGACCTCTGAGCAGAAAAACTAGTTCAGATCCCAACTCTCAACTGTGTGATCCTGGGCAATCCCCTCTAAGTCACTCTCAGTTTCTATGAAATGGAAATATCAATAGCAAGTACCTCCTACGGTTGTTGTAAGGATAAAGTGAGATAATATTTGTAAAGCACTATATAAAGGCTAGCTATTATTATTCTGTCACTTTCAACCAAGTTTTTCTTCCTTCTCTTTTCCTCTTAAAATATATGTGTGTGCACACATATATGTACACACATGTATATATGTCCACATATACATATGTGTATGTGTATATATCTCTGTATATATGTACAGGTGTGCGTATATGCATATGCATGCATGTGTGTGTGTGCGTGTGTGTTAGAAGATTATACCCAAAAAAAGGAAATGTAGAGAGCAGGAATAAAAGGTATCATCAGGAAAATGTGGGATCTGAAAAGAAGGTCTCATGACATGATGAGAGTGAACTTAACAATAAATACCCCAAGTTCTCTGGTGGTATATTAGTGGTAAGCAAGAAACGTCCTCAGCATTGGATATGTCCTGCTTGTGGCCAATTTAGAAAAGAACACAGAGGAAGGGCAGGCATGGATGAGCTGAGATCTGCATCCTTGGAAGAATCTGTGATCTCATCTAGAGAGATGAGATCACAGATTCATTTGAGTATTTCTGAATGAGTCACTGCATATACAATTCTTTCCATATTTCCTTGTATGTTTCATTTCTATGACTTTCTGTCATTTTTCTCAATATTATAATCCAAAATAGAAACTAATAAATCACATTAATAATATAAATAATAAAATGTCATGGTTATTTTAAAATGAAGAAATGGTTTTGGTGAAATGAAGCACTCATTTCACTTTTTAAATGCTTAAAAAAATAGAAATCAAAAGACCTTTCCTTAATATGACCAAAAATATTTATCTCAAACCATTATTTATGGCAAAGACTAGAAACTTTCTTAGTAAGACCACTATTATCTGGTATAATGCTAGCAATGATAACAACAACAATGAAACAATACATATATATGTACAACTACAAAACAATTTTGTTTAGAGAAATAAAAGATTTAAGTAATCAGTAAGACCCATGTTCAGACTGAGTCAATATGGTAAAAAGAATGATACTATTCAGATTGTCTTACTGATTTAGTGCTATACTATTCTAGTACTAGATACAAAATAGAAAAATAAATCAAGACCTAGAAACAAACATACCTTGTATTACTGTGTTTGAACCCCCAAAATACAAATTACTAGAAAGAGATCTTCTATTCAATAAAAACTACAGGAAAACTATTAAGTAATCGGGGGGGGGGGGAATGTTTAAATCATCTTATACCAAAAAAAAATTTTTTAAATGGATAAATAATCTAAATACTAAACGTCGCAATAAACTTTAAAAACTAGAGAAAGGAAGATTATTTCTTTTTCCATTGTGGATAGGAGTAATATTTGTAACAGTTTGCTTGGCATTATAAAACAAAATAGATATCCAATTATACAAAATATAAAAGCTTTTTTCTCAAATAAAATCAATGCATCAAGAACAGAAGAAAAAATATACCGACTGGGGAGGAGGGGGACCAACTTTGCATTGTATACCTCTATGAAAAGTTTGCTATCCAAAAATATATAAAAATTGACATGACTATGTAATATTAAGAACCATTTCCCAAGGCTGTATTTAAAGGATATGACCAATTTTCAAAAGATGAAATGCAAGCTATCAATAATCATCTGAAAAAAAATTGATCAAAATCACTAATAATAAGAAAAAATAATAAAATTAAAGCAAGCTGGAGGTATCACCTAACAATGATACAAAGAGATAGGGAAAATTCCTTATTGGAGGAAAAGCAGAAAAACAAGCAAGCCAATGCTCTGCTAGGGGAGTTGTGAATTGGCTCAATGGTCCAGGAAAACAATTTGCAACTAAATGAGAGGAACTAAATTGTTCCTACTCCAGGACCCTGAGGTCCCAGTACTGGGACCACATCACTTAGGGAGTTATTGACAGCAAGAAAAGACACATATGCACAAAAATGTTTATAGCAGCATTATTTTCAATAACAAAAAGCTGGAAACAAAATATGTACCCAGAGACTGGGGAATAGCTAAACAAATTATGATATATGAATGTAATGGAATATTACTGCTCCAGAAGGAATGATGAATATGAAAAGTTCAGAGAAACATGGGAACTCTTGTATGAGAAGATGCAGAAGGAAAAGAGCAGAGCCCAAAGAATAATATACACAATGATTACAACAATATAAATAAATTCTATATGGAGAGGAAACAAAACTCTGGTCAAATGCAACTGTCAATTTTGGTATCATACTGTCAAAGTTAAAAGATGCAGGCCCAGTACTCTTTTCTGTTAACAATTCATCGTCCAACTTTTGTGCATATATTTTCTCAGAGAGTTTGCTGCAAAGTAACTAAGTGCTAAAATGAAAGTATAACAATAAGTTGAAAGTTTTTCAAAGAAAAAGTTAAAAAACATGTTCCTCTTTTCTGCTAATAATTAGTAACTTTGTCTATCCTTCAGAAGTGCCTTTTGTATCAAATAAAATGTTTCAATCATTGTCTGTTTTTCTGAAGAGAATAAAGTAGCCATGTAGTAAAGTGGGAGGAAAAAAAAGGATTTGTAGATTTGTAGTCTGAGGATGTGGGTTCCAATCCCAGTTCTGCCATTTACTAATTGTATGACCTTCAGCAAGCTACATGGGCTGCATTGTAGCGGTTTTCTGATAAATGAATGTTTAACAACCAGCTTTCTGGAAATGTATCTATAATACACTTTTACATTTGATCTACATTAACATTTTCCCCCACCAGTTTAAGTCTAGATGATGAAAAAACAATAAATCAAGCCCTGATTTGTAGACATTGCCAATTTCTGAGGTACAAATGCTCATACCAAAAATGTAACAACCGCTTTCTGAGCCAGTTCAGAGCTGGTTTCATCGTGCCCCTGCCTTAGTGTCTTCTTCTATAAAATGAAGAGATTGGATTGAAACTCCAAGTTCTTCCCAGTTCTATGACTTAGCATTCTGTGACATAGCTTGCATCCTACATTTACTTTCAATGTGGCAGGAGGACCTAGATGGGGCCAGAATAGTGACGTGGTTAGGAAGGGGCATAAGAAGTATTCAACTCTCCCTACTACTGCTTCCTTCTTCATATTACTTCTGTTACTTTATGAATTTGTTATTTATTTATTCATCCATCCATCCATTCATTTTTGTGAGCATTCATTCTTTTATTCCTCTTCTACTTCTCTTTTCCCCATCCATTGAACAACTAAAATAAAAATAAGACCTTCATAACAAATAAGCATAATACAACAAAAACAAACACCCAATTTGATTCTGCATTTTAAGCTCATCATCTCTCTGGCAGGAGGTGGGTGGTACATATCTTCAGTTCGCTGGATTGATCCCTCTATTCTATATGACAGCTTGGATCCTTTATCTCATCTCTCTGACACAGCTCCATGAGGACAGGGATCCTGTCTCTTATTCACCTTTGTACCCAGCACAGTACCTTCAACACATCAGACATGCCTAGTAAATAATTGCTAAATGGATAAAAGAATAGAGGAATACAAGTATTTTAACATAATTAACATGTAGTGGATTTCCTGCCATCTAGGGGAGGGGTGGGGAGTAGGGGGGAAAAATTGTAACAGAAAGCTTTGTAAGAGTTAATGTTGAAGAATTACCCATACATATGTTTTACAAAGTAAAAGTTTTAATAAAAAAATAAACTTAACATATTTTTATCATGTTTAATATATATTGGATTGCTTGATATCTAGGGGAGGGGCAGAGAAAAGGGGACAAAATTGGAACATGGTTTTTGCAAGAATTAATGTTGAAAATTTATCAATAAATATCTTTTGAAAATTAAAAAAAAAGAATAGAGGAATAAATGAGTAAATGTTCAGTTTAGAAATTGGAAAAGAGGTGTTGGGGAAGAATTGAGAAAGCAGTTCTACATTTCTATCCATGATGTCAATGGCAGTAGAGTGTTTTTTTGTCCTGCTTTCCACCCTGGCAAGAATGTTTCTTGGTAAAAGAAATGATCAAACGATCTACCCTTTGTTCATTTGAATTAAGTTGGTAGTCAGTCAGTGAAAGTAGAGATGTCTATAACCAAAGCTATCATTGTTTATCAGTGTGCAAAGGCATCATTTCAAATGAGATCCCTGTCCCTCAACATCTGAACAATTCATTCCATCAAGAATGCTGGCACAACAAATTAAAAAACCCCCCAATTAAGTACCAAATTTAAAATTCTGAAAATAAAGGGGAAATGAATAAAATTGAAAATAAGAAAACTATTGAATTAATAAACAAAACTAAGAGTTGATTTTATGAAAAAAGCAAGAAAATGGATAAACCTTTAGTTAATTTGGTTAGAAAAAGGAAAGAAAATCAAATTGTTAGTATCAAAAATGAAAAGGGAGAACTTTCCACCAATGAAGAAGAAATTAGAAAAATAATTAGGAGTTATTTTACCCAACTGTATGTCATCAAGTTTGATAATCTAAGTGAAATGGAAGAATACTTACAAAAATATAGATTGTCCAGATTAACAGAAGAGGAAATAAATTATGTAAATAATCCCATTTTAGAAAAAGAAATTGAACAAGCTATTAATCAACTCCCTAAGAAAAAATCTCCAGGGCCAGATAGATTTGCATGGATTCTACCAAACATTTAAAGAACAACTAATTCCAATACTATGCAAACTGTTTGGGGAAAGAAAAAAAAAAAAAAAGGAAAGAAGAAGTCCTACCAAATTCCTTTTATGACACAGACATGGTGCTGATACCTAAACTGGGTAGGGTCAAAACAGAGAAAGAAAATTATAGACCAATTTCCCTAATGAATACTAACGCAAAAATCTTAAATAAAATATTAGCAAAGAGATTACAGCAAGTTATCCTCAAGATAATATATCATGACCAAGTAGGATTTACACCAGGAATGCAGGGATGGTTCAATATTAGGAAAACTATTAGCATAATTGACTATATCAATAATCAAAGTAACAAAAATCATATGATTATCTCAATAGATGTAGAAAAAGCATTTGACAAAATCCAACACCCATTCCTATTAAAAATACTAGAGAATATAGGAATAAATGGAGTTTTCCTTAAAATGATCAGTAGCATCTATTTAAAACCATCAGCAAGCATAATATGTAATGGGAATAAACTAGAACCATTCCCAATAAGATCAGGGAAACTAGGTTTTGCACTATCATGATTATTATTCAATATTGTATTAGAAATGTTAGGTTTGGCAATAAGAGAAGAAAAAGATTTTAAAGGAAATAGAATCGGTAATGAGGAAGCCAAATTATCACTCTTTGCAGATGATATGCTGGTATACTCAGAGAATCCACTAAAAAACTACTAGAAACAATTCACAAGATACCAGCTTACCTCCCCTCTTCGTGGTCTATAGGAGGAATAGAAAGAACCTCCTAACTATGCCCAAAGAGTTATCTGTGTATACCCTTTGATACAGCAGTGTTTCTATTGGGCTTATATCCCAAAGAGATCTTAAAGGAGGGAAAAGGACCCACATGTGCAAGAATGTTTGTGGCAGCCCTTTTTGTAGTGGCAAGAAACTGGAAATTAAGTGGATGCCCATCAGTTGGGGGATGGCTGAATAAGTAATGGTATATGAAAGTGATGGAATATTATTGTTCCATAAGAAGTGATGATCAGACTGATTTCAGGCTGAGTGAAGGGACCAGAAGAACACTCACTGTGGCAGAAAAATTTGAAACACAAACTTACACAAATGAATGTTGAAAACTATCTTTACATGTATTTGGAAAAATAAAATACCATTGAGAAAGGTGGGGGTGGGGGGGTGGGGAGGGTGAGGGCAAGAAGCAAGACTACACAAAAGTTGTAGCTAAGGAAACTTTAGCATAAGTTGGGTTTCCAGGGCAGGACTGGATATTACTGGATTGAGTGTTCTCCACAAATGGGAGAACAAAATCCCAAGAATTAAGGAAAGGGACTGTTTTGCTTTTTGTATCCCCATTGTATGGCATACAGCAGATACCTAACAAGAGTTTGTCGTAAATAACTTGAGTGTAAAAAACTGAATATAGCAGAGGAAGTTGAGCCTCTGAGAGTATAGTGGTTTTAGTTTTAGATTCAGAGGATCTGGATTTGAATTATGGCTCTGCCAAATATTGCCTCTCTGACCCTGGACAAGTCAATTCTGGTAAAGGGCCCTACTTTTCGACTCTACAAGATAAAAGTATTGGAATGGACGACCTAAATTCTCTTCCAGTTCTAACGTTCTATGATACAATGAAAAGTAAAATGCTATGTTGACACAGGAAGGCCATGGAGGAAAGATTACCATAGGGCTGAAAGAAAAGTCTGGGTACACCCTGGAGTTGAGACTCATTGGACCTTTTATGAACTTAGTACCTTTTCCCCAAATAGGACTCTTTCCATTAATGAATGATGAACATTTCCTAGAAAGTCATTACCCAATGTTTAGACATTTTGAAAGATGACTTGTTGTTTATTTTGTTTTGTTTTGTTTTAGTCTTTCCAGGACCTACCAAATTTGAGGAGAATGTTAGGTGCTCCCTCTGCTGGCCCTCCCAGACTATCATTTGAAAATAATATTCAAGCCCATGCACCATTTTGCTGTTGCAAAGAGCCCAAGTAGTTAAAGAAAATAGATTTTTAAAAATCTATTTCAAAAATAGTAAGTTTTACAGATCCCAAAGGCTCAGATTAGAGTCTAAGGGCTTCCAAGGAAAGGGAAAATAAGAATACTGGATTCTGTCAGGGTCATAGGTTCAAACCTCAACTCTGGGTAAGTCACTTTTCCTCACTAGGCCTCAGTTTCTTCATCTGCAAAATAGGTATTTGGACTGATGATCTGTAAAAATGCTTCCAAATCTAAGATTCTATGATAATAATTCACCTACCCAAATATGACTTGCCCCCCTAACTCCAAAAGGGAATAAAGTATAGGTGACTCAACATATACCCATCCCCCCTACTAAGAAAACAGTTCAAATTCAATAAACATTTATCTATTACCTACTATGCCTAAAGCTTTTATTGGAGGGGAAGAGGGCAAAGTGATAAATACAAAAATTAATCAGACCAATCCCTACCATCAAGGACTTTATAATCTAGTGGAAGATAGAGACAGGTGATAAAACTCATTTCTACCTAATTATAAACAAAGTAGAATATTAAAGTCTAGGAGATACCAATCATCATGAGAATTCAGAAAAAGGATCATTTTAGCTGCAGGGATCAGAAAAGATGGTGTTAGAGCTGGATTTCAAATGATAGAGATTTGTGGGGAGAGTATTCCAGATGCAATGAACAGCCTGATTAAAGACTCAAAGCCAGAATGTGTTCAGAAAAAGATGGGTAGTCCAGGTTGTCTGAAGTGTAGAATATGGGAAGAAAAGTAGCAAGAAGATTAGGTCATAGCCATACTATGGAACACTTTGAATGTCAAGCTAAAGAAATCTGGCCTTTTTTCAGGAGATAATAGGGAGTCATTAAAGGTTTTGGACAGAGGAGGGACTGAATCTGGCCACCAAGTAAAAATGGATTAGAACTGGAAGAACATAGAGATGGAGAGACCAGTTTGGAGACTGCTGCAGTAACCAAGAATTGAAGCCCCAAAGGAAAGGAAAGGAAGGGAAAAAAGCAAATAGTGTTGTCTGAGTTGGTAGGAACTGGTAGCTGACTGGATGTTGGGGATAAGGGAGAAGGAGAAGTCAAGAGAAAACAGATTTTGAGCATTCCTGGCTGGAAGAATGGTAGAAAAATCGACAAGGAGAAGGGAAGTGAAGAAGGAAGGAGATTCCTAGGGCAAGAAAATGAATTTAGATGGGCCAGCCAGTGTGGATGTGATCTAAAAAGGCTTATTGTCAGGAGGTTGGCCGCTAATTAGTGAATTTTGTTGTATGTTGTTACCACTACTCGTGAAAGCTTTCCACTAAAGCATTGATCCACACAGAGGAAATCACATATCTATCAAAATATTGAAGAAGACAGATGAGAAAACGAAAAAGGCAAAGAAATAAACAAAAATAACACACCCCCAACTGTGTAAAGGAAAATAGCATCAGCATTGTACACGGCAACAAGACTATATGATGATCAATTCTGATGGACATGGCTCTCTTCAACAATGAAATGGCTCAAACCACTTCCAATTGTTCACTGAAGAAAGCCATATACACCCAGAGAGAGGGATATGAAATGTGGACCACAACATAACATTTTCATGCTCTCTATTGATGTTTGCTTACATTGTGTTTCCTTTCTCAGATTTTTCTTCTTGTAGATCTCATTTTTCTTGCACAGCAAGATAACTGTAAAAATATGTATACATATATTCGATTTGTCATGTATTTTAACATAATTAACATGTAGTAGACTTCCTGCGATCTAGGGGAGGGGTGGGGGCTAGGGGGGAGTAATTTGTAACAGAAAGCTTTGTAAGGGTCAATGTTGAAAAATTACCCATACATATGTTTGGCAAATAAAAAGCTTTAATTTAAAAAAAAAAAGGAAAATAGCATCAAGACAATGGAACTCATGGAGAACTTTAGTGCTGTCTTTGTTCTCTATCCTTAAGATGACTTTTATAGTGCTTTGCATTTACTCATCTTTTTCCTTACAATATCCTCTCAGTAAAATGGAAGCTCTTTGTCCGCAAAAAAAAAAAAAAAAAAAAAAAAAAAAATGTTTTCTCTTTGTCTCTATATCCACAGCACTCAGCACAGAACTTGGCATCTACCCAAGAATTAATGATTTGCTGAATGGAACTGAATTGCCTTTTTTAAGAGTTAACGAATGGGATCTTCATTCTTTTAACCCTTAGTACATAATAGAAAAGAAAGGTTACCTATTTTTTCTTGTGCTGGTGCAACTATCCCCCTAATCTCTCTCTCTCTCTCTCTCTCTCTCTCTCTCTCTCTCTCTCTCTCT
>JAJPUD010002265.1:234052-255476 GCA_023553655.1 Myrmecobius fasciatus
TCTCTCTCTCTCTCTCTCTCTCTCTCTCTCTCTCTCTCTCTCTCTCTCTTTTCCCTGAGGCAATTGGGATTAAATGACTTGCCCAGGGTCACACAGCTAGGAAGTGTTAAGTGTCTGAAATCAATTTTGAACTCAGTCCTCCTGACTTAAGGGCTAGTGCTCTATCCACTACACCAACTAGCTGCCTCCCCCCCCCCCCCCCCCCAATCTCTTATGTCTTTTCATGAAGTGACTTAAAAGAGATTGGAGTGTTCAAGGGCAAGAAAGAGGCAGGGCCCAGGTTTCATTCATCCTACCACCACCCCCAGCTGTGATTACAAGGGGATTATCACCCTCTCTTAGCACAATTTAGGCAGCCTTCTCCCTAGTACCTTCCCACACAGTTCTCATGAGTTGATCATGCCTTAGACCCAGGCCCATTTCTGGGCTTTCTTATCCTAGGTAACCAGGAAATGGGTATTCAAAAGGTGCTGGAGCTGGCTGGACCTATTCAGGAAAGGCAAATTGGACATTTCCTATTCTATATACTAGGGCTTCGTAAACTTTTTGATCCTTTTTCACCCAAGAAATTATTTTGTGATCCTGAGCATATAAATTCATAAAATAGGTATAAAAATCAAACCTTTACTGATAATGAATCATAATTTTGCAATCCCCACATTCAGTTACAAGACCCTATGTGGGGTTGCAAACCACAATTTAGGAAGCTTTGCTACATACTAATGACCAGGCAACAGGTATATGGAAAACTGGAGCTCCTTGGGACCAGCACACTCAGTCTATCTCAGCCTCCTTCAGAGATGCAGTGAGGGTTGGTTAGTCAGTATCTGAGAAGTGAGCCTGTTCAAAATCCGGCATCTTAATGTCTATATAATGGTTTCTCAGCTTCAGAAATTCCAGGGAGCATCCTGACTCAGAAACCAGGCTGGACCTTTTGAGCTAGTCTAGAACTGGGGACCAAATCCTTCAAGGCAAATTTGTAGTTTTGTTTTCTTGTCGTTGTAGCTATATTGTTTGGTTGTTGTTGTTGCTTTAAACTAGGCCAGTGATTTTATAGGTATGGGGATCCCCGAGTAGGAAGATGCCTTCTGTCAATGCAGATGAGCAAGTCCTTTGTAACTCAGTGATAGAGAGCTGCCTGATAAAATGTCCTGTCCTTCAGTGGAAATCGGCATGGGTTCAACAAACATATCGACACTGCAAATATAAAATGAGGGGATGTGGGGCTAGGCAGGAGTCCATTCAAAAAGGGGCTTAGTGGTCTAGAGATTCTCAGGCTATTATTGTCTAATGTAGCAGCAATGATGATGATGATGATAACTAGTATTTATATAAGCCTTTAAGGTTTGCAAAGCGCTTTACATTTGGTAACTTACATGTTGATCCTTACAACAACCTAGGAAAGTAGGTGCTATTATTATCTTCATTTATGATTGAAAAAAACTACCACACAGAAAGGTTAAATGACTTATCCAGAATCACACAGCTAAGTGAGTATCTAAGATAGGATTCAAACTGAGGTCTTCCCAAGTCCAAGACCCATATTCTATCTGTTGTGCAATTGCATTTGGCTTATTTGGAAGGGAAAGATTAAAAAAGGAGTCGGAGGTAATACTTTTTTTTAGCCTTGCATTGTGGATCTTAGCCAGGATACACAGGCCACTCTCTTTCCCAGTCCCGATAGCCATTCCGTGAACATCCTTACAATATACAGAAAAGGTAATCGCTACTATGTCAGTCAGTCACTCCTGAGTTTCCAAATTCTTGAGGCCCTGACCATGTACTTCCATGACCATTTTCAGTGGGGGGCCAGAGCAAAGGATTAAGATAGGCAGGGAGCATTCACAATATGTGGCCAGAGATCAAATGCTTGATAAAGATGCCACATTTTCATTGTTAGGTATGTGTTGGGAAGAGGGGAGACTTTGAGGGATGGGAAGGGTATAGTATCATTTTTTTCAGAAGTTTTTGTTTTTTACTATTTCTAGTCATATGAAAAGGTGCTCCAAATCACTATTGATCAGAGAAATGCAAATTAAGACAACTCTGAGGTACCACTACACACCTGTCAGATTGGTTAAGATGACAGGAAAAGATGACGAATGTTGGAGGGGATGTGGGAAAACTGAGACACTGACACATTGTCGGTGGAGTTGTGAACTAATCTGACCATTCTGGAGAATAATTTGAAACTATGCCCAAAGGGCTATCAAAGTCTGCATACCCTTTGACCCAGCAGTGTTTCTATTGGGCCTATATTCCAAAGAGATCTTAGAGGAGGGAAGGGACCCACATGTGCAAAAATGTTTGTGGCAGCCCTTTTTGTAGTGGCTAGAACCTGGAAACTGAATGGATGCCCATCAATTGGAGAATGGCTGAATAAATTGTGGTATATGAATGTTATGGAATATTATTATTCTGTAAGAAACGACCAGCAGGGAAACTAGTGTGGAAGAAATTAGGGCTTGACCCACATCTAACACCACATACCAAGATAAGATCTAAATGGGTTCATGATCTGGATATAAAGAGTGATACTATAAGTAAATTAGAGGAATGTAATATAGTTTACCTCTCAGACCTTTGGAGATGGAATAAATTTATGTCCAAAGAAGAACTGGAACTCTTAATTGAAAACCAGATAGATAACTTTGACTATATCAAGTTAAAAAGTTTTTGTACAAACAAAATCAATGCAGACAAGATTAGGAGGGAAGTAATAAACTGGGAAATCATCTTTACATTCAAGGGTTCTGATAAAGGTCTCATCTCTAAAATATATAGAGAATTGTCTCATATTTATAAAAATTCAAGCCATTCTCCAATCAATAAATGGTCAAAGGATATGAACAGACAATTTTCAGAGGATGAAATTAAAACTATTTATAGTCATATGAAAAGGTGCTCCAAATCACTGTTGATCAGAGAAATGCAAATCAAGACAACCCTGAGGTACCACTTCACACCTGTCAGATTGGCTAAAATGACAGGAAAAGTTAATGATGAATGTTGGAGGGGTTGTGGGAGGGCTGGGACACTGATGCATTGTTGGTGGAGCTGTGAACGGATACAGCCATTCTGGAGAACAATTTGGAGCTATGCTCAAAAAGTTATCAAACTGTGCATACCCTTTGACCCAGCAGCATTTCTATTGGGCTTATATCCCAAAGAAATCATAAAGAAAGGAAAAGGCCCCACATGTGCAAGAATGTTTGTGGCAGCCCTTTTTGTAGTGGCTAGAAACTGGAAATTGAATAG
The DNA here is from genome assembly GCA_023553655.1 of Myrmecobius fasciatus. Lineage (NCBI taxonomy): Eukaryota > Metazoa > Chordata > Mammalia > Dasyuromorphia > Myrmecobiidae > Myrmecobius > Myrmecobius fasciatus. The sequence goes on from JAJPUD010002265.1 coordinate 237,311, forward strand.
ATGCCCTTCAGTTGGAGAATGGCTGAATAAATTATGGTATATAAATATTATGGAATATTATTGTTCTGTAAGAAATGACCAGCAAGATGACTTCAGAGAGACCTGGAGAGACTTACATGAACTGATGCTGAGTGAAATGAGCAGAACCAGGAGATCATTATACACGGCAACAACAGTACTATATGACGATCAATTCTGATGGACATGGCTCTCTTCAACAATGATATGTTTCAAACCACCTCCAATTGTTCACTGAAGAAAGCCATATACACCCAGAGAGAGGGATGCGAAATATGGACCACAACATAACATTCTCATATTCCTTGATTGATGTTTGCTTACATTATGTTTCCTTTATCTGATATATCATTTGTGTAGATAAGATTTTTCTTGCACAACAAAGATAAGTTTGGAAATATGTATACATATATTCGATTTGCCAATATTTTAACATTATTAACATGTAGTGGATATCCTGCCATCTAGGGGAGGGGTGGGGAAGTTGGGGGGAAAAATTTCTAATGGAAAGCTATGTAAGTGTTATTGTTGAAGAATTACCCACACATATGTTATGCAAATAAAATAAAATTTAAAAAAAAATAAACAAGTATTAAATTATCACAAAAATAAAAAAAAAAAGAAAAGAAACGACCAGCAGGACGATTTCAGAGAGGCCTAGAGAGACTTGCATGAACTGATGCTGAGTGAAATGAGCAGAACCAGGAGATCATTATACACGGCAACAACAAGACTATATGGTGATCAATTCTGATGGACATGGCTCTCTTCAACAATGAAATGCCCCAAACCAGTTCCAATTGTTTAGTGAAGAAAGCCATATCCACCCAGAGAGAGGGATGTGAAATGTGGACCACAACATAACATTTTCATACTCTCTATTGATGTTTGTTTGCATTACGTTTCCTTTCTCAGATTTTTTTTCTTGTAGATCCGATTTTTCTTGTACAGCAAGATAATTGTATAACTATGTATATACATATTTGATTTGTCAAGTATTTTAACATAATTAATATGTAGTAGACTTCCTGCCATCTAGGGAAGGGGGTAGGGGGAAGGAGGGAAAAAATTTGTAACAGAAAACTTTGCAAGGGTCAATGTAGAAAAATTACCCATACATATGTTTTGCAAATAAAAAGCTTTAATAAAAGAAAAAGAAGTTTTTGGTTTTGGTTTTGGTTTTTTAACTAACTAGGTATTTGACCTCAGTAAATCTCTCCCTACTTTGAGAATACCTTAATGTACCTTGCTGTTATTTTAAAAACACAGTCAGAATTGCTGGAAGTAATGCATGAAGAAGAATCGAGGTTTAAAAGCAGCCCACAGGGAGCCAGGCAGATTATCCTGGAGCTTCATTCCAACCACACTGGAGGGCCTGATTAGAAGGGGACCACCCTTTTACTGTGCTGCAGCTGCTAGCAAAATCACTCTTCTCCCTACACTAAAGTGACTTTTAACAGATGTTAGGGCTCAGAAAAGAGGAGAAAGAGAGAGCTATCAATCTTGCTTATGCCCACCCTTCTCCATCTATGGGTAGTTACCAGGACCCTTGTAAGTGGGCAATGGGACCACTTCATCTCAGGACAACGCAGGTAGCCCTCTCCCCCAGTATCTTTTGCACAGACTTCCATTAGCCAGCCAAGTCTCAGTACTGCACATTTATGGGTTCTAGATTATAGAGTAATGAGTGGGGAGGAATTTCTAATGGGAATAACTGTCTGGACATTCTGCCCCCCTGTAATACTGAATAAACCAAAAAGCCAAAGGGTAGTTGGAGAAGAGTACATCTTTGGACATAATTCACTCAATTACCTATCCTGGACCCTTTTGTGCCCAGAAAGGGAGGGGAGTGGTTAGTCAGCATCTAGGGAGTTTTGGAACCTGTTAGGAATCGGGCATTTTGTTGATAAAATTCAAATTAAAGTAATGAAATAGTATTGTTCCAGAAGAAGTTACAAAAGAGACAATTGGGTCCTGGATAATATGAACTGATGCAAAGCGAAGTGAGAAGAATCAAAGAACAATTCATACAAGGACAACAACATTGTAAAGAAAAATAATTTTGAAAAACTGTGGAACTCTGATCAATGCAATGAGAAATCCTAAGTCCAGAGGACTGAAAACGAAGCATGTCCTCATCTCCTGCCAAAGAGATGAGGTTCTTAACATACAGAATGAGACATATATTTTTGGATGTGGACAATGTGGGTATTTGCTCTTGTTGGCCTAAGGATTTTTTTTTAAATTGTTCAAAGAGGGAGTGGAGTAGAAGAGAGATATAATAAATATGTAAACAATAAGAAATTGCACGAATGCAAATACACTAAAATGAAAAAAATTTAAAGTAAAACGAACACAACAAGGAAAACAATGTTTATATTTACATGTTGGAAAAGCGGCTTTGGAAGACTTAAGAATTCTGATCAATAAACAATCCATAAATTCTTTAAGATAAATTTTCTCTTGTATTTTCTGAATTTTTTGGTCATATTTTCTTTTCAGTCTCTAATTTTTCTAGGCTTTAGATACTCCTAGAGCAGAAACTCTCTGCATCAATAGAGTAGGGTAGATCCTCTATAACTTAGTTTTAAAGGATGACCCAATAAAATTTCATAGTGCCATATATACGTTCTAAACAACTACTTCACAGGTATAAAGTAGGGAACAAGCTTGACTAGGCAGAAGTCCTTTTGAAAATGGTCAAAGGGTTTGAGGAGACGGGAGACTCACAGTCCAGGGGAATAAGGCAGTCAAAAAAAAAAAAGATCCTAATGGAATGTTTGATTGCTAGGACAGCATATTGATTCTGTCTCGGAACTCAATGGAGGTTTTTGATCCTCGGTTGATAGTGCTTGATATTATGCCTGTTAGCAATCAGGTGGAAACAAGTAAATATTGTGCTGCTTTGGGGCAGCTTCATGATTCAAGACAAGAGGTAAAGGCTCTGATTCTGACTTCTATTATACTTATGTGACCTCGAGCCAGTTCCTTAGCCACTGAGTCCCTTCATTTCCCCATGTGCAAAATGAGACTCATGGTACCTATTCCTCGATATTTCCCTAGGGCATGGTGAGAACAGAACAGATACAAAAGCACCATATAAGTATATAAGTATTTGTGGGCAGGTGGTCTGGTCACCAGTCATGGAATGACTAGGAAAAAATCCCTTTGGATCATCTCACTGTTGCTGAAAGTGAGAACATGGTCTTGGGGAACAAATGTTGCCTTTGTCAGGGGCTCACTGAAAGGGGCCTGTCATTCCCGAAGCTGGCAGCTGGGACCAAGTGCTTGGGATCCTTGGAGCAGCTGTTGAGAACTTTGAGAACTAAACACCAGGCAGAAGGTAGGACAGGGTTCAGAACTGGGCAAGAAGCCAGGTTTAAGCAGGGCCCCCGACACAATAGGAGCACAAAGGTTACAAGACAAATGTCTTCCCAATTGGGAAAAATCAACATGCTCTGACTAGAGAAAGCATGGGCCAGGATGCTTAAACTGAAATCAGAATTTTCCCTTTTCTTCTGTCTGTTGGTTCCATGATAACGTTAGAAAGAGTTGATTTATTTGTGAACCTAATATCAGTCAATGTAAGTTGAAATTGTTCTTTATTCTTTGATTTTGATTTGCAGTATCGTGCATTATCTTGAAACAAAATGGCACCCAATAAACGTTTTCATGTGGGCAGATTTGCTATAATTTCTTATGGCTTTCAGTGAATTTTGACATGTGCTTAGAGATTAAAGAACTGAATAGTTTCATAGAGAAAGATTCCATCTACCATTTTAAAACCAAATAGGTACATAGATTTTAGGATGTGTTGGATTTCATATACTAGTTCATATGTAATGTAGGCTGCATTCATAAGACCGCTAGTCTTAAGAAAGCAAAGTTGATAAGAACTTGATAAGGCTACAAAGATCCTGATTCTTTAGGAGATCAGGAAAAAGGATGTATACTCCAATGTTCCACATGGGAAATTATGGTCCTGTTTCTGTGCTCTCCCTAAAGCTACAGAGACAAGTGATTAGGGTGTGGTAGAAGAACAATCTTTTATTGGAAAAACAATCCTTTGTTAGATCCAAATTGGAATCTACATGTAAACCCAAAAGCTAGAACAGATCAGCTCTCTTATTTCCTCAGCATGCTGAAAAGGAGTAGAAATATAGACTGGGAGATCATTACCAGATCAATTGCCCAGATGGAGCGCATAGAAGTTGACCATTTGCTTGACACAACTTGTATCCCGAGGCTTCACATTTCATGATGAGCTATTTGTTTTCCTACCACATACACAGACATTAATACCCTGGAGTGAATCCCAAGTTGAGTCCTCGGTGTCCTCTCCTAACTCTAGCCTGTAAAGTTGTGGATTTGGACATAAATGTGTTCTCTTCTCAGATCTACCATTCCCACCCTGTATAACTTTGGCTAAGTCCTTTCCTCTCCCTGGCCCCCAGAGAGTATCCCAGCTGTACACTGAGAGACTTGAACCAGATGATCACTAAGGTCTTTCCTGGCTATGACATAGATGAGCTTCTAGAATTCTCTGTCTTGGGTGAACTTTTTACCTCTTCCATGAGTGTTCTCCACCTGGCACTTAGTACATGAGAAACAAGCAAGGTCTAGTCCTACTGAACTCCCCTCAGCAATGGAGCCATTGTGGTGCCATGTACACAAAGTTCCTTGAGAAATATATCCTCAATGATTTTTTAAATGCCTTACTGCAGTGGAAACTTAAGTAACTGGTGACAGAGTGGCTGACCTGGGAGGGAACTTAAGAGACCAGGCAGTTTTAAAGAGAAGGACATTGAGGTCCACACCAAGGAAGGGCCTCATCCAAAGTCATGTAGCAAGTCGGTCATCGAGCCCCACTCAGACCATGACTTTACAATTCCAAACCCAAGGTTCCAGACAAGTTATTCAAAAATCACCAGGAAAATCAAAGCAGCATGTATCAGAAGGGACAAAATGGCAAGGGGAGGGCAGTTCTACTAACTCTGGCTTCTAGCTAACAGTTCAATGTGGAAAGACAAAAGGAGTCTTCCTCTTCTTCAGAAACAGTCTTCCCTCTCTCCCCCTTTTTTAATTGTACAGAACGTATCTGTGAAACAAATGTTGAGCACCATGGAAATAAATAACTGAATCCAATGGCTTTATGATACAACAAAGCCTCTTCTTCCTGTCGAATAATGGCTACCTGCCCACTGCTTTCCCCAGAGTGGAGAGCTGGAGTCAGCCAAAAGAGATTCAAGCGTGGAAGCTGCAGATGCTCAAAAGAGACAAACCCCAAACTTCTGAAAGGCTTAAGACAGAAACTGAACAGCCCCACTGTTGTTAACTGGCAACAATATGTGCAGGTAGGCCCCACTCAGTAGAAATCCCATTCTGCACTGAGAAAATGAGTAAATCGGCAAGCTCTGTAACTCACATGAGAGAAGGATGTATGGAACTAAAGACACTGAGAGCTGGAGGAGACCACAGAGGACATCTGGTCCAATTAATTCATTTTTCAAAGGAAGAAACAGAGGGCAAGGACTTTGACAAAAGCCACTAAATCTACTTCCTTCTAGAGCTGAGGCTCAAACCTAGGTCTCTGGCTCAGTCCTGTGCTCATGCTACTGCTACTCCACTGTTACTTTATGAAGCAATTTGCTATAAAGCTCTTTAAAATAGTGAGTTCCATGCCCAAAGGGCTATCAAACTGTGCATACCCTTGGATCCAGCAGGGTCTACTGGTTCTGTATGCCAAAGAGATCATAAGGGAGGGAAAAGGACCCACATGTGCAAGAATATTTGTAGCAACTCTTTTTATAGTGGTAAAGAATTAGTAAGTGACCCATTAGTTGACGAATGGCTGAATAAGTTATAGTATTTGAAGGTAACAGAACATTATTGTTCTATAAAAAATGATGAAAAAGCTGATTTGAGAAAGGCCTGGAAAGATTTACAGGAACTGAATGATGGTAAGTGAAACAAGCAGAACCAGGAATACATTGTACATAGTAAAAGCAAAAGTGTGTGATGATCAACTATGAAAGACTTACTTCTTCTCAGTGGTTCAATGATCCAAGGTCATCTCAATAAACTCTGGATAGAAAACATCTTCTGCATCCAGAAAAAGAACTATGGAGATTGAATGTAAATCAATACATGCTATGTTTACTTCTTTTTGCTTTTTCTTTTTCTCTTTCCATGGCTTTTTCTCTTTTCCTCTCCCATGGTTTTTCCCTTTTTTTCTGATTTTTCTCTCCCAACATGCTTCATACAGCAATGTGTATTAAAAATAAATAAATTTTTTAAAAGGAGGTTAAAAACTAAAATAAAATAGTGAGTTCCCCAAGGAGTTGGAAAAGGTCATATTATTTGTAAAATGGTGATTCACCCACAATTTTTATGGATTGTACAGGGAGGAAAAATGAGATCTGGAATCAGAAGGCCTAGCTTCAAATCCTGCCTTTGCTACTGGCCCTTATAGTGACTGGTTAAATCCCATCTCTCTAGGTTTCAGTGTCTTCCTATAAAATCAGGGAGTTCCGCTAGATGATTTCTAAGGCCCCTTTAGTTCTCAATTCTATTATCCTCCAATTATTGAACAATCTACAAATGCCTTTGTCTGTATCCTTCTAAAAATATGGCACCAAAAATAGAACACAATACTCCAGATGTGTTCTGAGCAGGGCGGAGTACAATGGGAATATCACTTCCTTAGTACTGTAAGCTGTACCTCTCTCTTAATGCATTTTAAGATTACATTGGTATTTTTCTAACTTCTATACCACATTGTTCATACTGAAAGTCTTCCTGCGGTCCCAATTCTACCTACCCTCTCAGTCTATTCTATCCAACTGAAAAGACCAAGGTCAGGAAATATGAGCATCCACATTTACTCTCATTTTCACCTCAAAACACTTCTCTTTACTCTCCGTCTTATCTCATCATCCTCTCCTGATAGAGAGGAAGAGGTGTCCTGTATCCTCTCTAAATCCAACTGTTCTTCCCATGTCATTCCCTTGTTGATTCCAACTATTTCCTGACTTTGGAAAAGCCCTTCTCATTAGCTGCTAATTAATGTTTATGCTGATGGTTATATACCCCTAATATTCCAGGCACAATAAATGAATTAAGGACGATCTCTACCCTAAAATATTGTTTGTTAGTTTAAGAACCCATGCAGACATGTGTGTATTAAATGTCTTTTTGGTGTTGTTTTCACATTTAATTTGTGAGGATTGGGAGTAGAAAAGCATGAAAAGGACATGGAAAAAAGATAACGAAATTTAGTCTACCTAGAGTGGCTGTGATGGAAAGTGCCATCTGTATCCAGAAAGAGAAGTATAGAGACTGAATGTGGATCAAAGCATGGTGTTTTCACCTTTTTGTTGCTGTTGTTTGTTTGCATGGGGTTTTTTTTTTCTTTCTTGTGGGTTTTTTTTTCCCTTTTGATCTAATTTCTCTTATATAGCATGATGAATATGGAAACATGTTGAGAAGAATTGCACATATTTAACCTATAACAGATTGCTTGCTATCTTGGAGTGGAGGAGAGGGAGGAAGAAAAATTTGGAACACAAGGTTTTGCAAAGGTGAATGTTGAAAACTATCTTTGCAAGTATTTGGAAAAATAAAATACTATTTTAAAAAGAAAGAGAAAAGCTGCTATAGTGCATCAGAGCAAAGAGTAGATATGTGGAAAGGAGTCCTGGATTCAAAACCTACCTCTACCACTTACAATCTATGTGACCTTGACAAATAATTCCTTATCTCTCAGCTTCACCTGTAAAATTAAAGGGTTCCACTAGATCAAAGCTTCTTTAACTGGGGGGTTATAACCCCCTGTGGAATCATGTAACTAAAGGTGGGGGTCACAAAATTATGATTTATTATCAATAAATATTTGATTTGTATACCTATTTTATATCTAGTCCTGTAAAAATTTCTCAGGCAAAAAGGGACTGTGAATGGAAAAAGCTTCACAAGCCCTGCACTAGATCTATGGTGTCAAATACCAGCAAACATGGAAGGCACTTAGGGCAGCTAGGTGGTGGAGTAGATAGAGCACCAGCCCTGAAGTCAGGAGGAGCTGAGTTCAAATATGGTCTCAGACACTTAATACTTCCTAGCTGTGTGACCCTGGGCAAGTCACTTACCCCCAATTGTCTCAGCAAAAAACAAACAAACAAACAAACAAAAAAACCATGGAAGGCACTGTTTTGTACCTGAGGATGCCTGCAGGATGAGTGCTAGTTTAGTTATGAAGCTTAATGTTATTTATGGGTTTTTTTTTTATTTTGTCAAATATTTCCCAAAGGTTTTTTAATCCAGTTGGGCCATGCTCAGGAGTGTAGCCGGTGCCATGTGGCTCATGTTTGACACCTCTGCTCTAGATGATCCCGGTGGACTCTTCTAGCCTTGGACCCAATGGAAATGTCAGTGGTTGACAGGCTGTGGTGAGTCTTGGTTCCCAAGTGGTTCTTAGAACTCATCTTTATTTGAGGACAGGAATGAACAGTTAACCCTGATGTCTTTTCTTTGTTTTTCTTCTCCTTGATCTTGACTCTGCATTTGACACTGCTAACCAACCACCTCCTCTTGAGACTCAATTCTTCTCTGACTCTCCTGGCTTTTTCCCTGGTTTCTTCTACTTCTCAGATCTTAAGTGGGCATGTATATCACCAGGGCTCTGTTCATGGCCATCCACTATTCTCTCTCACTATTCTTTCACTCCTAGAGTTCATCCATTCCTATGACTTCAACTACGACCTCTCTAAATATTCTAAATCTTCAAGCTAAGTCTTGAATTGTACTCTCAGCCCTGGTACCAGATCTCCAGCTGCCGCCTGGACATTTCCACCTGGAAGTACTGCTATCCCCCCAAAGTCAGTACGTGTAGAACCAAAATCATCACCCACCTCCACACAAACCCAGTTCCAATTGTCTAGTTTTCATTTCCATCAGTAGCACACCATTGTTCTCATCATCCAGGCTCAAACCTTTGGAATTATTTTGCACTCCTTCCTCTCCCTCTTCTCTCATCCCTGAATCACCAAGTCCTGTTGATTTGTTCTTTGAAGCATTTCTCCTCTCTTCCCCTTCATCTCCATTGAGGCCGACCCTGATCACTGCACCCCTGGATTACTGCAACAGCCTCCTAGCTAGCCCTTCTGCCTCTAGGCTCTCCTTCCCCTTCTAATCCATCCTGCACACCACTGCCAGACCAATCTGCCTTAAAACACCACTTTGATCCTGACACTTTCCGCTCAGAAACTTCCTACGATCTCCTGCAGCTAGGCTAAATCCTGCTAGACTTTGAGGGCCCTTCACAATTTGACCCCATCCTAAAAGAAAGAGGGCTCCTCTGCTTTCTACAAGCCCACTAGTGTGCCACTCAATTCACTCTCTTTCTTCTGGAATCCTGATGCCTGTTTGAGAAATACGGCTCTGAGGTCAACAGGACCCAACTCATACCCACAAATGCACTCAAGAGTACATTTAGGAAGAGATGGGATGACCATTTCCCTGTTTTCATGATATTGGGGATGGATGCACAAAATAATCTGAGTCTCCAGCTTTGAAATGCTGTGATTCTAGCATACCTTAGCCAAGCTTTCTTTCCAGTTCTCCGCAGTGCCCATCCATCACACTAGTCCCATTGAGCTCCTCTATTTTCCAGTAGCCTCTTCTGTTCATCCCTACCTCCATGTCTTGGCTGGCATTGATCCCCTCCCTAGAATGCTTACCACTTCTCCACATACTACCCATTCTATCCTTTAAGGGAGGGCCACTCCCATATCTTCCAGGGACCGTTCTTTAAGATTATTATATAATAGAATATTCCTCACTATTCTCATGTTATGGCCAGAAGAATAGTAGTAACATCATAAAACCACAGGCTTGGAAAGGGTCCTATCCATCATATAGTCCAACGTCTTCCTTTGTCACTTGGAGAAAGTGAGACTCACTCAGGAAATGGGAAATGATTTTCCTCATGTTCTACGGAAAAACCAGGACTTGAACTAAGGTCTCTTGACTTCTAGATTTGAGATCTTTCCATTATTCTCTCTCTCTTTCTCTCTCTTCTCATCCTTCTCTTTCTCTGTCTGTTTCTCTTTCCCTCTCTGTCTCTCTCTATCTCTCAGTGTTTCTTTCTCCCTTTCTTTCCTCCTCTGTTTATCTCCCTGTGCTTCTCTCTTTCTTCCTCTCTCAATCTCTCTGTCTCTGTCTCTCCCTCTGAGCTTCCCCCTTTCCTTTATTTTCCCTTTTCAGAGAAGACTGGACTTCAGCTAAGGTCAGTTTGGGCAAGGTAGAAGAGCAGAGAGAACCTTCTGAGTGGAAGGGACCATGGGAACAGATGGAGGCTGTGAAAACAGGAAGATATCATGGACCCAGATTCAGAGAGAAGTTGTGCTCATTATTTTCCCCCAAATCTCAGGCTAGAACCATCATAAATGCAAAATCAGGAAAGGACCTAAAAGACCCTTTCCTCCTATCATTGCTTTCTACAAACTCATTAGTGTGCCCTTCCATTGTCTCCATGTAGAGTCCTGATTCCTGTTTTAGAAACACAGTTTCAAGGGCACTGCACCGGTATAAACAGACTGACTGATTCAATTTAGGCTAAAGTCATACTAAGGAAGCACTTTGATTTTTATTTATTTCCCCATCTCCAAAACGGGATAAGGTTACCTGTCACACCTACCTCATAGGATAAAATTATTTCATAGCTTGGCATTTACTTTGAAGAAGGCAAGAATACTGAACTTTTTTACCAACCACAAACTAATAAGAAGAAGAATTAACAAACAGAGTCATGGTTTCTCAAACTCAGAGACCATGGTACTCTTGCTTTTTTTTTTTTTTTTTTTTTGCTACGGAATCTCGGCCCTGGCACGGTATTGGGGCAGTGCCTGTGAGTATGGAAAAGTACATAAATGGCTGGATGTCTGTCCTTCCAGGTTGTCCTTGCCAGGGACCCCCTGGAGATACCGTGTAGAATCCTGAGCTGAGGATCTGAGGGTGGCTGGGTTGAGGGAGCTAATGCCTGCCCAAGTTGGGTGACTTTTTTTTTTATGGCCAACTAGTTGTCAAGAATATTGATTTCATTTCTTTTGCTACCTGTGTCATAAACTGGACTTTGTATGTGCCTCTGAGGCAGGGGGTGGGGTGGAGTGGTTAGTTGGTAGATGATTTTGAAAACATATATGCACAGCTGCAATCACAATGTGGTTAAAATGCCACTAGCTGCATTTCTCAAGTGGTTTGCAAGTACGGGACGTTCAAACAACATACGAAATAAAGTAACAAAATATGTTGTGGGATTGGAATCCAGCGGCGCTGCAAACGTGGCAAAGTATGTTCCTCATAATCACTGGAAACAATAGATTCTCACAATGCAAAAAATCCCCAATGTGATGACAATGCCGGTACCCCCCTGAATTGAAAGCTCCCCACATTTGAAGCTGGCCCCTTATGCTAGCCCCCCCCCAAGCAGCTCCTCCTTAGACCGCAACCTTGGGAACTTCACCCCCTCACTCCCAGAGGAGTACCCCTTTTTGAATGTGGGTCACTCAAATCACTATACTTCTATTTTATTTAGAGAGCATTTTAAGTATAAACAGTATAAACAAGCCAGGTAGAGGAAAAGCAATATAGAAGCATTCAAATTCCAGATAGATAATACAGTTAGAGAGGTCGGTTTTTCATGCATCGTATTGTATGGTTTAGAGTAAGAGGGACCTTCGGAGATCCTCTAGTCCAGGGGTTCCCGACTTGGGGCATTTGTGCCTCCAGGAGCAATGAGAAAGCTGTCAAGGTGGAATGCTGAATATTTGGTCAATAATTATATTATCTTATTGAAATGTTCCAGAAATTCCAAACTGATTTTCCAATCAATGAAGTGACACGATTTCTGGCGTCCCCTTGGAGAAGAAACATTAAGTAATCTATTTCTTCAGCGTATATGCATGGGAAACTCTAGAATTTCTTTTTTTCATTTTAAAGAAAGGACATGGGAAGGTTTAGAGGAAGGCCATGAAGTATGGGGATCTAAAAGAAAGTTGGTAAACTAATCTAGTCCCCACATAAATCTGGCTTCTCTTTTCAATCCGTACTGATTTCACCCCCAAAGATGAGCCAGGCTCCCTCAGCCCTTTGGTCTTTAAGGAAAACAAATTCCTTTCTGGTTGGATTCCAGCTACACCCCAAAGTTCATTCCCAAGCTCGGCTGATTGTTTTCATCCTTCCCAGTTCCCATGCCCCCACCAGTTTTCTTGAGTTTGCCTCTTTCTCTGGACTCCTCAGCCAAGGTCTTCCCAAACTCAGCTTCCACCTCCTCCTCCTCTTGATTGAGTTAATCCTTCCCTCCCCTCCCCCTCTCCCCCCACCCAGTTTCTTTTTACTTCCTCCAGCCCCAGCCTTTGGTAATTTTAATTCCTCTTCAGTGTCCCCTTTCCTCTTCCTGGCTCTGTTCTAGTCCCATCCTTCCCTTCACACCTCCCCCCACACCTATCCCAGACTCAGTCCTGTGTTACTATTGTTCTGTTTCCTCTCCCACCCATCACTGGGGTGATTCTCCTTCGACCAATGGGAACTGACAGCTACACAGCAGCAGCATTTATAGAAAGAAGATTGATTCTGTCTATGGTCAAAAAAGGAGTATAAGTAACCCACATGTATATATGTGTTGGGGGGAGTGTTGCTCACCACACCCTAACCCCTTAATAAGGGGTTATTGAAGCAAGGTGTATAAATCAAAACTATTTTAGGACCTGAATACTGAAGAGCTGTTTTCAGCCAGGTAGCTAGCTATAGGTGGGGACAGGTTAATCACTCATCATCAAAATAGGCCTATTTAAGGCAATTTTACAAGGCTCTCCTATATTCATATTGCTTATGTGTGAATCTGGCCCAAGAAGTCATTTTCTCATTCCTCATGTTCACAGAGAAATGGAGTCTTTCTTAGTGGCAACCATGTTTTAAAAGAGACCCAAGAAAAGTTGGAAGAGTCATTAAAAACAAGGAACATGTCAACAATTGTTTCAGCCGGTGTGAAGCTTGCCTTTTTTCGAAAGCTTGGGAGTTGAGGGAGAAAGGAGAAAACAGAAAAAAAAAAAAAAAATCTGTTTAGTGAGAAGGGAAATTTCGGTCACGGTGATTTGCAATTTCATTCCTGAGCACTCATTAAGCAGCTGCTGTATGCCAATCTTTGTGCTAGGTCCTGGGAATAAAAAGCCAAAAGTGAAAAAATCCCTCTTCTAGAGAAACATACGATGTTTCCATTGGGGAAAATAATATTGTATACAGAGAAGTAATAAAATATTAGATAGACAAAATAACATTGATTGGGAAGAACAACTGGAAGGATTCTGGTAGAAGGTGGTTCGTGAAATAACTTGGAAAGAAACTAGAGGTTCTAAGAGGAAAGCGGTAGGAGGGAGGGAATTCAAGGCCTGGAGATAGGAGGCAGAGCTGCTCTTTTCCTACCATTTCTCCCTCTTCCCCCTCCCCACCCTCAGCACCCATCCCACACAAACATAAAGAAAACTAGCAGGTCCAACTCAAGGTGAACAAGATCCAGCCTAGTAGAAGCAGTGCTTCAACAGAGCAAGAAAAAGGAACTGGGATGGTCTCTGGGTTTTATTTAAACGGAAGAGCCATGGCACCTGGCAAAATAAAGCCAGTCTTGAGTTTGTCTTTGATTCATCCTCCAACACCCCATCCCAAATCTTTATCCTTTATTTTCCTGTGCTCTAGAAAATCAACTGGGCAAGCACAGGATGAAGAGAGCTGTGATAGTCAACAGTGTCAATGGGGAGATCTGGAGTTGACCTGGCAGAAAAGAAGCCAATTAGATGAGGTGTGTAGGCCACAGTACTAGTATACTCTGCTGTGCTCCGAGCGTAAAGGAAGTACCAGGCTCATGTTCTGGGCACCACACAGCATGAAGGACATTAAAAAACGGGAGAGCACCCAGAAGAAGATGACCAGGATGGGGAAAAAATTAAAAAACTAGGCCACATAAGAAGCAATTGAGGAAGTTGAGGATATTTAGCCTGGAAAAGAGAAGATGTGGAGGTGAGGTTGTATTTGAAGGACTGTCATGGAAAATGGGGATTCTGTTTTGATTGGCCCCACAGAACTAGAAAGGTATAAAGGGGGAAAGATTTAGATTTCAGATCAGGAAACATTTTCTAATGATTAGACCTATCTCAAAGTGGATTGGGCAGCAGCAGGAGGTAAAAACCCTCGCAAGAGGTCTTCAAGAAAAACCTGGGTGACTATTGCTTGGATTCGTTGCAGAAGAGATACCTGTGCAGATCGAGGAGATGATTGTTGTTGATATTCCTGTCAGCTCTGAGATGTGTAAGCACAAGATAGTGAGGACATGACGAGAAAGCAATTCATATGAAAAAGATCTGAGGGTCTTCATGGATTGTAATCTCAATCTGAGTCGGCAGAATAATGTGGAAGCTAATGGATCGTAGACTACATTAAGAAAGGCTCAGCTCTCATAATCAGGAGGTAAGGGTCCCTGATCAGGTCACACCTAGAATCTAAAGATTCAGTTCTGGGCACTACATTTTAGGAAAGACAGTGATCATGCGGAGAATATCTAGAAAACGACAACCTAGGCAGAGCTTCTTAAACTTTTTCCACTCATGGCCTCTTTTTGCCTGAGAAATTTGTACACGACCCCAGGTATATACAATAGGTCTATAAATTGAAAATTTACTGATAATTATAATTTTACAACTCCCATAGTCACTTATGAGGAACCATATGGAGTCATGACCCATAGTTTAAGAAGCTGGGACCTAGAAGTTGTAAGACTTCTTACAACTTCTAAGTCCCAGCTTCTTATGCTCTTCTGTGAAGAGCAGATGAAAAAGCTGATGATGTTGAACTTAGAGAAGAGAAGGCTGGAATGGTGTTAAAAGTATAATGGCTGTCTTCAGATTGTCATGTGGTAGACTGATCTGCCTTGCTCTGCTTGGCCCCTAAAGACAGACCTAAGACTAATTTGTCAAAGTCGCAAAGAAGCTGATTTAGGTTCAATGTCGGGGCAAAGAACCTATTAGAACTGTGCCATGATAGAATGGTCCATCTTAGATGGGCATGGGTTCTTCCAGTACAGTCTGGAAGATCACTGGTGAGGAGAGCTGTACAGAAAATTCCTGTCCTTCTTCCCTGGGGTTTTAGTCTCTGAGCTTCCTTCCAGCCATGAGAAAGCTTGTAGCTCATTCACATGAAGATTGAGAAATGTCAGTGTGTTACAGTTTCAGAGACCGGCAAGGTCTCGGGGTAATGTTGGTCCTAAAGGAATGGGTTGCTGATGGTGGAACTTGAGGCATCAGAGACGAGAGGGATTTTGAACATGGAAATCTTCCTGGGTCCCTTAGATCTCACTGCATAAGTTTGGAATCTCTCCCCTTGGTGTAAAGTTGACCCCTGTGAAAGGTTTCAACTGAGCAAAAAGGTAGCAACGTGCCTTGGGACACTCCTGAAAGAGAGACGAGACAGTAGTCCATGTCCCCCTCCCCAACTCACTCCCATTTCCCAGAACTACTTCATTTTCAACATCTTAAGCCTCTTTTTTCCTCTTAAGCCCCCACCAGACTGTGTACAGTGGCACTGGGTATGGAATTTGGGGCCGGCCTTCCTGTAATCACTGAGTCGCTTTAGGATGAATGCTGTACATTAAGAGGCAAAGTGTGTGCTTTCATTGGCCAAAAGTACATCCGCACATTTGCCAGATGATAACTTGGCCTAATGAATGAAGAGGGCCAGTTGCTTCCATTTGTCATCTCCTTCCTGGCAGCCGGGAGCTGTTAGTGGATGCCCTGCCCGTTCTGGCTTTGCTGGCGGCAGCGGCTCACAATGCAAAGTGTGTAAAGGGCAAGAGTAAACAAGAAGGCACTGCTGTTGTTGGACCTCAAAATTATTTACAGAACCCAAGCTTTACCGTCAAAAAGGCCCTTTTTCCTTCAGTGGGTAAAAGCCAGGATACTCTTTATGTATACAAACATCTGCTGCAGTCATGAAAGGAAATGTTAAAGTTTCAATAAGCGCACTCGTGGCCGCATCCTTGCAGCTCTCAGTTCCAGCAGACCATCTCACTGGAAAATCTGATGGAAGAAGCGAGTTACTGTCTAGCCAGCATTCCCCCAAATGGGAGCTCAGATTGGGGGCCTCCCAGAGGCCCCTCCAAGCTACTTGCTCACCCCAGGAATATGTACAATCAAAGCATGAACTAGTAACAAACTAAGGGACATCATCTAGCCGGAACAGAAATAGAGCTGGAAGTTTCTATATCCAAAGTTTCCAGTTTTAAGCTAGACTCGCTCTATGGCTCCGAATTTCAGCTTCCCCATAGGTAAAATGGTCAGAAGACGATGTACCCTGCCCACCTCCCAGACTGGCGTTATGGGAATACAGCAGACACTTACTTTCATGCTTCAGTGGCCCCCGAAGCTCATCAGCGTGGATACCTCTTGCACCAAAGAGGATCAAAGCCCATCCAGGCTTCCTTAGCCTGGGCCTTTTTGGTTCAGGGCTTTCCCTAAACCTTCTATAGGAGATCTGGGAAGCTGGAAGCCTTCCACTGGTTACTTGACTATTTGGTTGATGCCAGTACAACACTTGGGCATGTCCATCTGTTATGTCTCCCTCTCACTACATGAATGGTCTTCCTTAGCCAGTGGCTAATAGCCAGAGGTTACCCCAGCCCAGAACCCCCACCACATACACACACACACACACACACACACACACACACACACACACACACTCCTCAAGTACAGTATCCCATTAACTCCAGCTTACTAAAATCTAAAGCAACCCCAGTTTTGGCCCAAATCTTTTTCCTCTTAAAAGATCAATTTAAATGTGTCAATGTACAGAATGTGTAGAAGTAGAGAAACCCAAAGTATGCAGAGCCACGTGCAACTAACAAAGCAAGGCTGTTCAGCAACTCAACCAATGTGCCAGAAATGATGTCCAAAATCCCAGAGTTACAGGGATCTGAAAGCACTAACCAAACATTTTGGGTAAATTCTAACTTCGCCCTCCTAATCCTTCCCCCACACACACCTTTTTTCGGGGGGGGGGAGAGGGGAGGGAAGGGAGTTGGCTGGTTTTCTTTGCATTATAAAATATGTGTGACAGGAGATTGGGTAGGAAAATAAAAGATAATAACTCATCAGTTGAGAGATAAAGGATGATTTCGCTCCATCCAGTACCTTGCTATGTAGTTCTAATTCTTATGATAAAAAGGAGGTATGAGTTATCATGTTGGAAATTATGAGTCAGAAAAACTACTACCCGTAAACAAAAACCAACTGTAGGCTCGAGATGAATATTCTTGTATGGTATTTTAGTTATAATTTTAAACAATTAGAAGTTTAATTTTATATTTTTAATAACATTATGTTATCATTAGTTATCATTTTAAATCATTCTCAGAACCAAGGTTCATATGATCACAGATTTAGAAGCAGAAGGAACCTCCCAGCTCATCCAGCCTGGCCCTTTCATCTCACAGTTGAGGACTCTGGGACAAAGAGTAAAGTTGTTCAGCCATGGTCTCCCAGGCACCAAAGTAGGGCTTGAATTCAGGGACCCTGATTCTAAATCTAATCCCCTTTCTTCTGTGCAAGGATGGCACTTAAAAGTCAAGTAAAACCTAAGTTTCTTTCCCTAGCTTTACCCTAAAACCATCATTTCCACAGTGTCAGGAATTAAATATTCTTCCTAGAGGTAAAACCCTGAAGGGCAGCACAGGGTAATGGTTAGAAGCTCAAT
This sequence comes from Myrmecobius fasciatus, assembly GCA_023553655.1. NCBI lineage: Eukaryota > Metazoa > Chordata > Mammalia > Dasyuromorphia > Myrmecobiidae > Myrmecobius > Myrmecobius fasciatus. Next base: position 255,122 of record JAJPUD010002265.1, read on the forward strand.
CCTCAATAAGGAAGACTTGGGTTCAAGTCCTGCCTCTAACCCATAATAGTTGCATAACCACCAGCAAGTCACTTAGCCCCTCTATCTCCCCTAGTAATTATTTAAGATTATAATGTAAGCATGGGTATTCAATGGAGTAAATCAACCAAGTCACCTTACCCCATTTAACATAAGTGAGAAAATGCTACCCCCCTGCCTTCAGACACTTTAATTAGGTTAGGACAAGTCTCAATCATCCACCAAAAACTTGCAGAGAAGCTGCTGGTCTACACTGATGAAGGGAGTTTCCTCACAGGAAGGTCCTTGTATCATTAAATCATTGTGATGATGAAATTGCATGGGAAGGCGGGGGGGG
>JAJPUD010002265.1:255576-303688 GCA_023553655.1 Myrmecobius fasciatus
GACGGTTTTCCTCCCCCCGCCGCGGGGGGGGGGGGGGGGGGGGGGGGGGGGGGAGTGTAACAGATATTGGGTTTTGAAATACTAACCAACATGGATTTTTCTCTGCCATTTAAGAAGTGCAGTCCCTCACATGCGACAAAAGCAAGAGTAGAAGACAATTTAATCAGATGCTAGATCCTCTAACCCCCAAATCTATGGGTCCCATAAATCTAGATAAGAAAGCTCTCCTTGAATTTCTGTGAGAATGGAACAATACAGCTGTTCTCCAACAAAAATAATGAAGGACTTTCCAGGGATGAAGAAGGGATAAGAGGACCTGCCTCATTTAGATTTGATCACACTTCTCTTGGGTTCTAAAGCCTTCATTGGCTCCCCATTGTCAAGTTTTACCTTCTATTATTCCCTCCCATGCACTCTAAACAACCCAGACTACTCCTGAACCACTGAACACAGGAATAGAGGAGCACAGTGCTATAGATCTACAACTAAACAGGGCCTTAAAGACCATATGGTCCAGCACCTCCATTTTACACATGAAGAAACAGAAGCCTAGAGAGGTAGTGACTTGTCCAACATCACTCATAGGATCCTAGATAGAAAACTGGAAGGACCCTCAGAGGTCATCTAGTCCAGGTGAGAGTACCATCCAGCTGGCCCTTTGAATCAAAGGTTACATATAGAGGAAGAAACTGCAATGACTTACCTAAGATCACACAGCTAGAAAGCATTAGGGATCCTCTGACTCCAGAGCTGGCATTCTTTCCATCATATCAGTCCTATTCATTTCCATTTCTTTGTCTTTGTTTATGATCCGTGATGGTTACAATCTTCTCTTGCTTTAAATCCTATGGCCTTATGCAAAGCCACTTTCTCACTTAGGTCCTGTGGGTAAATGACTCCCCCCTACTCACCAGGGGCTCACATAGCACTTTGTTTACAAGTCTCTAATACACTTATCCCAAAATGTTGCCTATTTTCTTTATCTGGACTTGTGTCTTAAATCCCTCCCTCCCCTAAAATGTAAGCTCCATGAAGGGAGATCCCCAGCTTTTACCTAACAATGGTAGATTCTTCAGGATCTTACCCATTATTTAGCATACAGCAGGTATTTAAAAAGCATGGTTTGTTGTTGTTGTTAACTACACTCACTCATTTGGGACAGGGGTGGGGTGGGAGGGAAGCATGTCAGTAAGGATTGAGATGTTAAGTAAAAATAGGGAAAACAGTACCAGTTCTCATTCGTCTTGCTTCTTTTGCTGGCTCCTCCACTTTCTTCCACTCCACAAGTCTTTATTCAAAGCCTACTGTGTGTATGTCTGTGCTAAGCACTGAGTGGGATGAATACAAAAGAAAAAAAAAAAAAAAGGAAAAAGCTACATTTTTCTTCTCTCCCTCACTCCCCATAATTCAGCAGCAAGGAGGGTTGGATCAGGGAGCATCCAAAAAGCATCCCTTCAAGGAGACATCTGTGCCAGGAATTTCCGACAGCCCCTAAGGGGAGTGACAGATTGATGTGTGTCTAGGTGGGACTAGCCCAGGGGGAGATCAATGTAGCCTGGCAGTCTGCCCTGACCCATTCCAAGGGGTCTGCTCCAGCTGCAGATGACCTCAGTCAGTTTTCCCCTGTTCTCATCCTGTTTTCTTTTTCTTTTTCTTTTTTTTAATCTAGAGATACAGCATTTCTTTTGTATAAGGAGTAATAAACAGAGGTGTAAATTACCTTTTTCCAGATCTCTTCTTTTGACCTGTTTTGGGACCTTACTTAGAAAACATTGTCCACCCAGAAGATGACTGCACCAAATTTCCAGTCACTCTGTGGCCCTCGTAATTTTGAATGGCTCCCTGTCAGATGACTACTTGCTTGGTGGATTGGAGATAGGGTTCTCTTTCAGGTATGATTTAGACCAGATGATCTTTCAGGTTCCCTCCAACTCTAGGCTTTATGAATAGGAAATCAAGTCAAAGACAGAACTCCAGATCCACAACCAGTTCACCAAATAGAGTCCCTAAAAAAGAAAAGGTCCCTCTCCAGAGACAATCCATTGATTTTCAAAGGTCTATGACTTTGTCAAGAACCTTAGACAGTGACTTGCCCGGAGTGACACAGCTTGGAAGTCTCAGGGCTGGATTGGAACTCAGGTCTTCTTGACTCCAAGTCCAAAATTCTAGGCCATTACACCAGGCTGCCCTCCGATGAAGGAAAGGGGATTTTCTTACGGGGAACTTAAAGGGAACTTCCATTTTTTCAGAAATAAAACTTCAAGAAAACAACAGACAGCATGTTATAACAGAAAGAGAGCAGGATTTAGAACTGGAATTATGACATTTCAATCCTGGCTCTGCCACCTATTACTTGTGGGATCTTGGGCAAATTCCTTCTCCTCTCTGACCCTCAGTTTCCTTCTTTGTTAACCGAGCATATTGGATTTCTAAGGTCCTTTCCAGCTCATACAGTATATGACATGCCATGGCATTTGGTATATCTTATCTATTACCTATCTTAAACTTTGCTTCAGAGCATCCCTGTGAGGAAGGTGACAGAACACCTGAGCAACTGACTGAATTTGTTCCCATTCAGTAACACAGACAGCTCAGAAAAAGAGAGATTGCCATATTGTGTTTCTTCTTTCCTTTTCCCTTTCCCCAGAAAACAGGGTATGGAAAGGGGTCTTTCACTAGCCTTCTAAGTCTTTTAATCCATACCCAGGCTCTCTATACCCAAACACATGCCCAAACTGGAGATAATACTTCCTAGGTCTATTATCTCGGCCTATTGTATAGACCCTCAAAACCCAATGGAATTACAACTATACTTCAGTTATCCCTAAGGCTGTTCTTTCCAACAGCTGAAAGCATAACTCCTGATAAAAAAAGACACCCCCTGGAAATAAACCCATGGATACAACCTTAAAAAAAAAAGATACCTCTTTTACCTGTCAAGATGCCTCTGGTTCCCAGTGAAAGGATTTGAGATCTCTCACTGATAGCAGCTTTGACAGCAGGGAAAGCAAGGGTATGTGTGAGCAAAACCAAGAGGCTAGGAGGTGATTGAGGTGGATAAAAGGGGTGATTGAGGTAGGGAGAAAGGGGTCCCCAATAAAGGAGACCAACTTGGGCTACTTCACAATTATACGGAGGGCCAAACTTCCCAGTTGCATGAATTCTGGCTAATCACTAGTTTTCTCTAGACTTCCTCATCTGTTCTTTTCATCCTCAAAGCTTCTCTCAGCTTTGGTTTGTTTCACCTCCTTGGTGTGCCCATGAAGTGACTCCCTTCTCATTCTGGGCACTGTTGAATGCTCTTTGAGTCCCAAGACAACTACACAAAGACCAGACTCTGTAGTGCTCTCTCATATAATGATTAAATACTAATAATCTGGCAAATTGGTATGTATTGAGAGAGAGAGAGAGAAGATAGAAGCAGCGGGAACTGAGAGCCACTAACTTAACCAAGGTGGGCAAGTCATCCCATTTTGCTCCCTCTAGTTTCTCCATTTGTCAAATGAGATCATCAGACCTGCCTTTCATGCCTCATGGGAAGGACCAAATGAGATAGGAGAAATGAAAGCCCCAGAAAAGAAAACCTAATTGAACCATATATTTTCATTCAGAAGAAAAATAATTCCATGGAGCCATGGAAAGAGCACCCAGAGGACCCAGCACCTGATCTACTGTCATTGTCCAGCCATTGAATTGTGAGACTCTGGGCAAGCTCCTTCCCCTCCTCTGGGCCTCAGTGTTCTGCTTTGCAAAAACAAAGAGATTACTCCGGATAGTCCCTAAGGTGGATTTTCATTTGGATCTTCTATGATCTGGGATCCGATGTCAGCAAAAGCTAGGATTCTGCCAACCCAACGTTCATTCATTGCCCAGTACTCCTCAGAAGGATGCCTCCTACTACTGGCTTTGACTTAAAACATAAAGCGGGTATTTTTCAGTCTGAATTGCACACTTAGCCACGTACAAATAAAAACAGCCCTTGTGTGCAAACAGAGGTGGATGACCTTAAATTCTCCAAATACCAAAGTGGCCACAGTTAATGGCCAAATACACATTTGCGAAGTGAAATCGGACTCTGAGCCTTAAAATAGAGAATTCCTTCTAAGACTTTGGGAACTTCTCTGCCAGACTGAGAATTGTCCCTTTCAGAGGTTCTCCACTCTGCCCCACCCTCTCTCTCCCCACAAAATCTCTCCACCCTGCTTCCAGGCCAGTCCTCCCCCCCCATGCCCACCCCACCCCCATCACCACCACCTACCTTCCCCCTAGCATTACCATGTTTTCATTAGGGCCACATGTTACTCTATCTGTCTCTCATATTAATTAATGAAGGTATTAGCAGGGAAGCAACAGTGGCTTCAGGAGTGGATGCCATCAAGCAAGTAATTGCCTCCAAGTATTTGAAGGGCTGTTTCTGGGAAGAGGGGTTAAGACTTATTCCGATTGGCCCCACAGAGCAGAGTGAGGAACAATGGGTGGAAGTGGCAGAGAGGCCCATTTTAAGCTAGATAGGAGGAAAATCTGTCCTGAAAGTAGAAACATGATGCTTCTGGGGGATAGTAAGCAGAGGTCACCAAGGTCTCCCAGCAGGAAACTACAAGACCTCTTAGCAGGGATGCTCCAGAATGCATTGAGCTTAGACTATTTGACAGTAGATTGGAGTAGGAAAAGAGCTCTAGTTACCTGTGGGAGCCTGGGCAAGTACCTTTCTCTCTGTGGGCCTTGGGTTCTACATCCATACTAGAAGAGAGCTAGACTAGATGACCCCTAAGGTTCCTTCTGCTTCTAAAATCAATGCCCTGGGAAATCTTCTATGATTCATTATTATAAGATGATGATAATGCTGGCATTGTAAGCAGGGGAGCCTGAAACCAAGGAGACAGTACCTAGCTTTGGCTTTGGCTCTAGATCTTAGCTGTTAGTCCTCCCCACCCATCCCCAGCCTCCCCCCTGCCTTCCTACCTCCTTCTCTTGCCTCTCTGCTGTTTGGTCTCCTTTCCAAATGGATGTAGACACTTACAGATGTAGCAAGGCATAGAGGCAGAACATTCAGAGCCCCAGGCTCACACTTGGAGGAGGAGGTACGGATGACTGTCAATTTATGGGAGAAAAATTATATTTGCACATTTTTCCTTATATACATGCAGCACCTGAATGCTGGGCCCTGGAGCAAACATTTCAGAAAGAGTTCTTTTATCCTTTGTTAACCCCCCCCCCCCCCCCCCCCCCCCCCCCCCCCCCCCCCCCCCCCCCCCGGGGGTGTCTTGCAGTACAGGAACTGCTTTAAAGGGATATGATTGTAGTCAATAAAGAAAAAATCATAAATCCAAGTGAAACTTGTGTATTTTGCAATTGCAAGAAGAAAATATCAAACTTTTACTTGCTGCAATAGTGTATGTAGTAATAATAGTGGTAGTGGTAGTAGTAGTAATAGTAATAGTAGTAGTATGTGTGGGACGGCTATAAGGGGTAGGGGGGTATAGTTATTGGGGGGGGAGGTACCAAGGGACTTTCAAATAATTTCTTCCATTCATCTAATTTTTTTCAGAAAAATTATTTTTAAATATATATATATATATATATATATATATAATGATATATAAATGTTAAATGAAAGGATAGATTAGTTCATAGGATCTCAGACCTCAGAGGTCAGTCATTTCAATCCCCTCATTTTACAGACACAGAAAATGAGGCACAGAGAGGTTAAATTTTGTTCCTATGAGTTACAAGTCATAAATATAAGAAGCAGAATTTGAACCCATGTCAGCTGACTCCCAAATAATTCCACAGAACCACATGATCCTACCCCTACTCCATCACAAAATCACTTAAAAACTAGATTTACCAGTAGAATATCATACTGGATATGGATGTCAGGGTAACTGGAAGGTAGTTTTTGGATTAACCATTCATACATGTGACATTCATACATATTATCACACTAGTAAGAGACATGAGGATCTTGAAGGCTCTTGTGGAAGCCTGAGGGATCATTGGAAGTATTACAGGATGCTAGAACTGAATTGTTAGGAATGGGAAGAGAGCAGAGACAATCCTAGGTCAGAAGCAGGATGAACACAGGGGAAGAATTCTGAGAAGGCAGATTTCCAGTTACTTATTGATCTGTCATCGCCAAGGACTTCTGAAAGTTTATGATTTGTACCTCTGGACTTTGAAACTAGAGATGCTACAAATTTGATCTGAGGAGGTAAACCAATTCAGCTTCAAGCCTAAGTTTATTCTCCTCACTAAGAGAGCCCAAGGCAAATTCAGAATACATTTCTAACTTGCCTTTCTAAACCTGACTAACAACAAGGTAACAAGTACCTTCCTGTAGCCTCAGTCTCATTCAGAACCAACTCTACCTTCTCTTATTTCAAATCAAACTTTGTCACATCCCTGTCATTTCTCAGAACTTAGGAAGCTTTCTGCTTTATGTCCATGTGAAGGTCAGGGCCAAGGTTTTACTTTCCCTTTAACAGTCTTCTGCTTAGCTAAAAACCTCAGAGACAACTGGAAGTTGTATAGAACACCTAGCAAGGGCCCTGAAACACAGTAGGTGTTTAATAGTGTGCAATAAATCGGATTCATAAGGCTGCTTTCAAAGATTATTGGCATGATTATGGATATATTACTAGATGGAAATTATGTCGAGAGATAGGAGACGTTTCTGCTCTGTTATGGTTGGAAAAGGGCTGTATTTCTAAAAACAAATACTACATAAAAGATCAACCAATATACCAAGCTCTCACACCACAGAGGGAAGAGTGGAGGAGGACTGGACTGGCATATACCCATGGCTGAGGCAAGCACAGGCACCACACGGTGTAGATTAAAGGCCACTGGGTTTGGTGTCAGAGAACCTGAACTTGAATCCCAACTCTGCCATTTTTCTATATGTGTGATCTTGGCTAAGTCCCTTCTCTTCACCAGGCCTCCATTTTCTTCCTCTAAAAAATGGGCTAAATGGTCTCTGTGGCCCTTTCCAGCTCTAAGTCTAGAATCCTATGGTGTAAACCAGGCCGTTTCACTGGGAGTTTCTGAAGATTGACTTGGGGGTCATAGAACTCAATCTAGTACCTTGAACAAAGACCCAGGAGCTGGAGGGAGACAGGAACAAGAAGACACCGGGGTTAGTTTAAAGAGAAGGAGGTAGTAGGAATCAGAGGTACAGAGAGACATGAAATTTGAACCTGTTCTTTTCCCACGTTCCTTCTCTCCCTTTCTTCTTCAGTCCTCCTTTATCTCTGTACTGCTCTTTCTCCTCACCCCCACCAAAACATGAACTTGATACATGAAACTCAAGTATCATTTGCATTCTTGGTTTTATTCATCGAACATAATTTTATGGTTATGGGGCTTAATAAATTTTTCATTCATTCTCCACTTAACATACCAAGTTGCTAAAAGACAAAAACAGTATTCTAATCCAGCAAACATTCCCTTTTAAAAGAGAAATTTCAAACAAGGGGTATATTTTGACTGGTACGTGGTTGAAAACTGATTTTTGTCTGGGGATCGGTGGCTCTTCTCAGAAAAAAAAAAATATCATCCCCCCCCATCCCTCCATCTGACCCCACCAAGGTACAGATAGGAAATGGCCTGGACTGAGTGCCTGCCTGCCCTGTATAGAGCACTGAAACAGCCCTCGATACTCCATGGGCAGTTTGGCCCCAAACAACAGTGGATATGAGAGCAAAAGATTTGGGGCATGGGTGTGCAGGAAAGTGACCATGCTTGAGACATACAGCAGTACACAGGGTAACCTTTGGTTCTAAAAAGTCTGTTTTGATGGTCAAGTCTGTTAAAAAATCCATCAGACACCTTATAAAGCTTAATGTGGTTTGGTTTGGATCTAGGCCATCCTCAGGCTGGGGCTATACACGTGTGCCTCACTTTAAGAAAACACTATACAAAGAAACCTAAGGGTCTGAATCAGGCAAAGTAAGGAGAGGGTGATTTCTTTCAGAAAAAAAAAATCACTTGGCAAAAGGGGATCCACCTCAGGGTTTTCTTCAGTCAGGGAGCTCCCCTAGAGAGTTGAAAAGATGATTGACTGTCTACACCAGTTGGGGAGCAGACCTTGATTGTATATGGCTAGGTTCACCTGTGCCAGAGAAATAATGCCCCTGTTCATCGAAGCCACTTGAACCAGAGGCCCCAACAGGACGTGGAGAGCTCAGAAATTAGTCACCCACCAGTTTGGAAGCAATACTAGAGGAGGTCTTAGCCTTCCTCACAACAGCTGGGATCATCCAGGGCTCTCAGTTACATATGGAAGATTTATGTTCCAAAGCCAGAGAGAGACAAAAAGCAGACTGGGAGCCTTGTCCAGGGCAGTTTAGGGAGGGGTCCTGAGCAAGCCTGAGCTTATTTACTGCTGTAAAAGATTTCTTGACCATTAGGGTAAAGGTTCTTTCAGGGAAAAAATCCTAAAACCGGCAGGGGCATTGCCCATGCATTCTCCCACCTTCAGATGGAAATACTCCAAAGCCATCTCTGGCAGAAGCCGATATATCTGTTTTTTCAGAGATCCATAATGGGTTAAAAAATCCTAAAGTGGCTACACACACACACACACACACACACACACACACACACATATACACAATGTTTTAAATTGTGAATGAACCCTGAGGCTCTGTGGCAAGGGGTGCAGTTTATAAAAAAAAAAATCTAAATCAAATAAATTATTAAATTAAAATGTAAACTGAATTAAGTAAATGCATTGGGGATTTGTACTTTCCTTATGTTTTATGGAAATTATGAAATGTGTCCCTTTGTTTGTCTTGACGTCTGTGGCACAACCCATGTAAACTGCCTGACTTCTTAGCTCAGCAGGACAGGAGTGCTGAAGACAGACTGGGGAGCTCAGTTTATTATAAGGGCTTTTGCAATTGCTAAGAAAATATCATTCTTTGTATTGCAGATTTCTGTGGCTTCATTTAGAAGTATTTCTTTTGGCCAGGTCTGGGACATTTGTTATAGTTTGGTCTTGTTGTTTAGTCTTGTTAGAGTTTAATGGCATATCTGGCTACCCATCTTTTAGGAACCAAATCTGGGACACCCTGAAGACTCCTGCCCTTTCCTCCCAGTTACTTAGTTCAGGACAATTATTTGTATGTGAGATGAACTATGCGTGATAAGTTAATAGATTACAAGAACAAAAACCAGATGCCCCCCAAATAAAATTTTTTTTTTAAAAAAGCACTCTTTGGTTCCCTTAGAATTTAATATTAAAATAAAATAAAAAACAGCCTGGAAAAAATGTTGGCTTTTTTCCCTAGTTCTTTCAGAAATGAATGCAAGTTTTAAAATTTATTTTTTCATAATGTCCTTTCTAGATTCCATTCGTGTGTTTTCTTTTGTGGAGAAAATATACCCGATGTTTATAATTCTTGCTCAAAAGCTTTCTCTATTCCCAATTCTTAGAAGTACATAAAACTATTAATAATGTGTAAGTTCAGCAACACTCTTTTTGCTTCCCGGCATTGAAAAACTCAAACTATCCTATTGTCTTTTGGAGTTGATAAAAAGTCTACAAAGGCACGTAATTTATTGTCTTCTAATTAAACTTAATCCCCTCACCAATTTCCTCTGGGTAACGGTCATGGTCATTTTCATGGAGAGCAGGAGCATCAACCACTTATTTATTTAACTTTGGAGATTTATTATTATTTACTTATTTATTTTTCAGGAGTGTTTTATTTTTCTAAATACATGTAGAGATAGTTTTCAGCATTCATTTTTATAAAACTTTTCAACTAATTATTTAAAATGGGATTTTTAAAGTTCCTCTAACTTGAGATAGCTAGGGATATGAAGCCAGGGTGGGGCTATCAGATGTTCTACATAAGGAATTCACAATGTGTTGCAATAAAAATTTTTTAAAAAAAATGTTTTTTTCCTTTGGTTTGTTTTCGAAAAGAACCCTCATTTCAACCCAAATCCATTTCTCTGGAGATTAACGGCAAAAGTGAAAATCTTTGCTGTAACTCAAAAATCTGACAGCCATTGATCCCTTAGATAATTACATATGTCTTTGGAGTTACCTTATCCCCCCCCCCCCCTTCCTCTTGCTTTGACAACAAGATTCCAGGAAATATACAAATGAGAACTACATTGTCAAGAATCCATCGAATTTGAAAAATCAATAGCCATTGAAGCAAAAAACCTTCCTGGAACCTATGCAGTGATTTTCTTTCTCCAAACCATTCCAAAACCAGATGTGGAAATGTTTAGCTAACTCCCCTCCCCATTCCCCATGCAAAGGGTTCATATGTGTCTCAAACTACATCAGAGGAGGGGTGGGGGGAGGCAAAAAAAAAATCTGTCTGGTTTCAAGGAGACTTTTTGCAGCACTTCTCAATTCACTTACTGCCATCATAAACCTCATTTGGACTTTTGCTTTGGTCTCTTTAGAAAAAGGGCATTTCCCCTTGAGATTAAAAATGTTCTGTGTTTAGAGCAAAACTGAACCTCTTTCCTTCAAGAGGTTAAGAAATGACGCTTTTGTTCCCAGAACGAAAGTTTCATGATTTTTTTTTCCACTAAAAATGGTTTATTAGGGAGTAGCGCTTATGAAAAAAAAAAAGACTAGAAAAAGAAGGAAGAAAAAATGTTATACTAAGGGGAAATATATATATCACACAATCCATGTATTGAAAAACAAAAAGCTACTGTGCTCTCTAAGTGAAAGGAGAGCAAACATTTAGCGTCCAGGTGTCATTAACAGTTCTGTTTGCCCCAAGTCTCCATATAGCACAGTGTAGCACAGTATGTACACATCGTTGAGAGTCTGACTTGGGGATAAAATGTATCTCAGCTCATTGCTCCTGGAATGTCTTAAAGGGCTAACTTGCCAAGACATCAAAATAGGAATGGGGAAAGCAAATCCTAGCACCCGCTTCAGGATAAATTGGCTGATACTCTTTTCCTAAGGAGATGCTAGGGAGCCCAGTCTCAGACTTAGAGTCTTTCTTCCCTCTCTCCCTGTGATCTTAGCTCTCCATGGTTATTAGAAATAAGGGGACTCTGGAGAGGATTCTGTTCATAATTTGTGATAAATTGGGTTCTAGTTCAGTCCTCCATGGCTGTGCACATCATAAAATACTTCTATGTATGCCAATCGTCACCCAAAAATGTTGAGCCTGTTCCTGGGTCACTAGGATTCAGCCCAGCCCTTCCTAGTACTACCTCCTAGCCCTTCCCAAGCCTGCTTGCAATTTCCCTTTTTTTGTGCTCTCTTCTATTTCCTGAAGTCTTCTTTCTTCTGACCTTCCAATTCTGCCTGCCCAGATCTCAACTTTCCCCCTCCCAGCTGCAGTCTGCCTTTCAGCCATGTCCACCCCTATGGTGCCCCTCACTCTATTATTATCTCTCATTCCTCAACCCCATTCCTCATCTTTCCCTTGGCACAGCTGTGAGGGAGATATTTTGGGCAAGAGACCTTCCCTGAAAGCATACCACTTGGCTTATCCCCCAAGGCAGCCAGGCTTAGAAGGGGAAAGAGCAGTTTGTGGCTACCCCTACCAAGGTTCCCTTCCCTGCTAGAAAGAAGAGATGGCCATTGATTTGTTTCCCTCTTCCTCATAAGCTTCCTATCTGGAGCCTGAGGCCCCACTCAAATCCAGCAACTCCCACTAAGGGGATTATTAACAGTTATTATCAACATCTGATGAGAATACTAAACTCTGTTCATATGTGATCAGCTTTCAGAACCTGCTGCTAGCCTAATATGGTCATCCATTCATAGCTTTCAAAAAGTGAGAAGGAACATCGACTACATCCTACTCACGTTCAAATGCATCTGGAAGATGAACCGGCAGATTGTGTCAAGTTTCTCTAACATGACTCACTCCCTCATGCTGGCATCCTGGCCAGGGCGGGCTCTGTTCAGCCCAGAATGCCAGCCTAAAAGTTAGGAAAGCCAGGCTCTAGTTATGATGCAGCCACTTTTTAACCCTCTGACCTTGGACAAGTTACCCCTCATCACAGGGCTATGTGAGGGGAAGCATTCTGCAATTCTAAAGACTCCTGGCAATGTAAGGTGGTGTTACTACTCGATCAATTCAACAGTATCCTCCCAGGGACTCTATGTGGTTTGTGGCTGTGAATCACGGATTACCACAAGCTCTGAGGAGTCAAAAGTTCGGCTCACTCACCCAAAGAGCAAGGGAAAGGTGGGCTTTATTGGGCTTTGGAAAGGAAAGGAAAATTTAGATATGGAAAGGCACTGAAAGCACGGCACAGTAAATAGAGAGGTGGTCTCAAAATCAAGAAAACTTGGGTCCAAAATCTGACCTCTGACACATGCATACCAGACGTGTGACTCTAGCTAAGTCATTTAATATCTCAGTTCTCTACACAGCTTTGAAAGACTGTAGATCGAAGAGAAGGTGAAGTGTTGACTAGCAATGGTGGAAGGAGTTCCTTCTACCAGCGAAATCACAGGTTCAATCTCTATCTCTATTTCTAAGGGACATTCAAAATATCATCAGAGATGAATGGTCAGAAAACAAGTTGAGCCAAACAAGGGATTACCTTGGCAAATCCATGGCTGGTAGCCATGGAGTGTCAAGAAACCTAAAGGAAGGCCTTCAGCACATTGAGTGGATTCTCTGTGGACATTTCCAAGAAGAAATGGACAAGAGCCACGCAAGATGAGAGCTAATGGATGGGATGGGTAAGAATAGAGACAATGCCCACATCAATGAGATCATGTGTCCGTTGACATTCTCTAAGTAAATGGTAGGCAGCTAGGAGACACAGCGGATCCAGTGTCGGGCCTGGAGTCAGAAAGACTCATCTTCCCAAGTTCAAATCTGCCCTCGGCACACTAGCTGTGTGATCCTGGGAAAGTCACTTCATCCTGTTTGCCTCAGTTTCCTCATCGGTAAAATGAGCTGGAGAAGGAAATGGCAGACCCCTCCAGTATCTTTGCCAAGAAACCTCAGATAGGGTCACAGAGACAGGCACAACTGAAATGATTCAATGGCAACAACAAATTAGCTGGTATAATCTGAGTGCTTATCCTCAGCACTGTTCCTAGGAACTGTGAGGAGTACCAGGAAGCATAACATAGGTCCACTGCTCTCAGATTCTAGTTCAGACACTGACCTAAGGTTGCCTCTCATTCAACTTTGAATTGAATCTTATTGGTATTGGGCATTAGAGGGTGGTAAAGGAAGGGATTTAGGAAATGGAGAGTTTATGGATATCTCCACTGCTCTACAAGAGTTATTCCTTTGTGTGATCAGAATTTAAGAATATGGATATGAGCAAGGCATTTGCATGAAAATGCAGCTATCTTGGACCAGACTGTTCAACTGTTAAATTAGTTCATGTGCACTAAAGAGAGTTCTCTCCCTTGGGTCAATCAAGTCCAGCCAGGAAGTGCTATTTAAAAAAGAGCCAAGCTTAGGGGGCTTTGGCCATAAGACATGATGGTCCTCTCTAGGCTGAAGCAACTGTATAGAGTGTCTACTCCAGCTATAAAAATGAACCTCAGCAACTATCATGCATACATCTTTCTGAAGATGAATTGTTTAGCCATTGATTCACGGTTTGAGACCAACTGGCACCAGAATTCAATTCATTTTTTGTTGCTTCTGTTTTTTCTTTGGGTGGGGGAAAGGCCCAAGAGATGTTTCAAAAGGAAGAAGGGAAAAAAAAGGGAAAGAGCAAGACAGCTTTTGTGTTTCTCTTTACACTGATTACCCAGAATGCACTGGGAGAACCATTAACCACAAATTAAAGATCACCAGAGTATACCTGTACTAACCAAACTGTTGACTTCATTTTTCAAGAGTGGAGTTTTGACATAATTTTCACTGAGTCATCAGTATTGGGAGAGGAGAGGAGAAGGTAAAAAGCTACACTTTTGAAACTGTGCCAAAGGGCATGGGGAATTGTCCGGGAATGCTCAGTTCAGATTCATATTATTGAGTTGGCACTTGATAAATAGTAAGTGAATATCCAGTTGCACAAGTTTGCCAGTCAGATAGCATCGTTCTCCAAATGTTCTCATGCTATTGTAAAGTTCTGCTGAAGATCAATTCCAATGGTCTTGTGATGAAGAGAGCCATCTGCACCCAGAGAGAGGATTATGGGGACTGAGTGTGGATCACAATGTAGCATTTTCACTCTTTTTGTTATTGTTTGCTTGCATTTTGTTTTTGATCTCTTTTTTTTTTCTTTTTGATTGTAGAAATACATATAGAAGAATTGCACATTTAACATATATTGAATTGCGTGCCATCTAGGGGAGGGGGTGGGGGAAAGGGAAGGGGAAAAAAATTGGAACACAAGGTTTTGCAAGGGTGAATGCTGAAAATTATCTATGCATATGTTTTGAAAAGAAAAAGCTTTAATAAATAAATAAAATTCGTTTGAGACCCTCCACCCCCACCCCAAATACAAGAAGGCTTTCTCAGTGAGTTTCAGAAATGTACAGATCTGTCTACCCTGGAAAACAAGTGAGATTAAGAATGCCCAGATTATGAGATACAGTTCATTGGGTAGGGTCCATTGAGTAAATTCATCTGCATGTCTTTCTTGGATTGGTACAGTAGATGGACAATGATCTGGGCCAGGAAGTGTATAGAAGGAGAAATTAGAGTTTGTTTATATTTCAGACACTGCAAAGCCTTTTCCACGATCCCAGCGTTGGCCCATACTGCAAAGGGTATTACCAAACACAAATACAGAGAGATAGTATGGCAAAGTGAAGAGTACTAGACTTGGAACCAGGAGGCCCTAGGTTCAAATCCTATTTCTGAATTTCCTAGCTATGCAATTCTGGGCAGACCATTTAACCTCTTTGAGTCTCAAGATAACTCTTGGAGATTTATATGCTAAGTGAGAGATGGGAGGAGGGGGGAGTTTCCAATCCGATCAAATCCTAGATCACTGACCTATTGCTGATATATCTCTTCTAACACTTACTCTGATGGCCATCACTGCAGAGAATTGACGGAGCATTTTCAAAGGCCATACCACTGAAGTCCCAAATCTGGTAGATCCTACTAAGCTGAAAAGGTCCAAGAAGTAATAGACCGATATTAGAGAAATTAGCCTAAATTTGGTGAGACTTACAGAGTGATCAAATCTTGATGAATTTCTCAGCAGCAGCAATCTTCAAAGGCCATGTTATAAAAAAAAGTTGCAAATTGCCTCAAGTAGGGAGAGTACTCACACTGGCACAATTAAGGATCCTGTAAGTAATGAAGTACTCTCCTTGCGAATTTATATGGAGCCCCATGAGCTCAGAAGACTCAAAATCAAAGACGATGGGATAAGAAGGCATATGCCCAGTCATGACACCCATCTTTGGGACCAGGTATGGCCAGAAAAGGAGATGACCTAGTCATGTAGTAAGAATGAAAGGCAACAGATGGAGTACTATATTGGTAGCCTTGTGATATTAAAAGAATTCCAGGAAGGCCTCCCGAGGGTTGGGTGGATTCTCTCTGGAGAATTTCTGGAAAGGCATGGGAAAGAATCACAGAGGCTGGGACACAGGGGAGGTGGAGCTCAGTGTGTGAATTACCCTGTTTGAAGGAATAGCCATAAAGATGTGGAAATATTAGCTGCCATATTAAAGTAACAATGAATTCACTGCCATGAATTCTCATGAGTGTTTTCTGTGTTTCAAATCTTTTTTGAAAACCTCCAGAACATCTTTATACAAAAATACAGATCAAGGAGTCTCTCCCCCAGAAAAGTTGGAGGGAATTAGAGGCAGTGGGGGTTGGGATGGGGATGAGGGGGGGGAGGAAAGAAGGGTCCTACAGAAGAAGGAAATTTCAGAGAAGGGAGGTGGGAAAAGTTTTCCCCAAAAATGGAAGTTGTTTTTTTGTTTGTTTGTTTTTTTAGTACTTTCTTTTCAAGATTTCAAACACCTATTCTTATTCACCAGGAGACAGGAGTAACTTTAGTCAGGAAGGGACAAATAGCCTCAGCAAAGTTAGGAGGAATGGTAAGAGAAGGGCCTGGGAGTGGATGCAGTGTCAGTGCCCCATGTCTCTAGAAAGGGTGACATAGGTTTCTGTTCCTGATCACCTGATCGATCACCAAGGGAAGAGGGACCCAGGTTTTTCACCCACCTTAATCCTAAAGGAGAACCAGCCCCACACCTTGTCCCCTTTGACTTCTGGGGGTCTAGGGCTGTCTCAGATGAATGGCAAAGAGAGTGAAGGGCAAGAGTAGGACTTGGGGTTGGGGGAAAATGGGGAACAGGAAAGAGGGCTGAAGTGGCAACAGCACGAAGCATGACAAGTAGAAAAAAGCAGTAGTTGCTAGCCCCAGGAAAAGGTCTATAGGCAAATGTCAAAAGACTACAGCAGACTTTGCAGCAAAGCTTAGCCAGTGCCCCTGCCAACTTCCTGCCATAGCCTTAGCATCTGGGGCCCCCCGTGTCAGTCCAGATGCTTGTGGAAGGGGGTTGTCAAAGTACTAAGCAAATCTTGAATACCAGAAAAGGAGTACCGGAGTTAGGGAAGGGGCAAAGTGCTCAGATGAGCCACTTCTCAGGAGAAACTTTAGGTTGGAAGTGGGAGAAACCGATACCCACCTGCCCTTCAGGTTAGACTTGGGGGTGCCTGTATCTGGTGCCTCTCCTGTAGCTTCCACCCCTACAGGGCCACTGTCACTGTCAGCAGAAGGACTCTCAGAACCAAAAATACAACGATGATGGCATTGACTACACCCTGAGACAAGGTCCCAGAGTCTAGGAATAGTCATACCAGTTTTACTTCCAGGGGTCTAGGAGCCTTCGTCCAGTCAGGCCTAGTGTTCAATTGTCCAAGCTCAATGCCAGGCAGAGCCTGGTCAGGCCAACTCACAAGACTTAAGCCCCTCACTCCTGCTCCTGGGGGCTTAAGGCATCAGATGTGACTGGCACACCTCAGGTGCCAGCTTTCAGGCTGGCCCTCTGTTTTCTTTAAGTACTTTTAACTAAATTTCAACAGCAGTAAACATTTTAAAATTGAGCATCGGCTAGCTTCTCAACTAAAGACAGAATTTCCTTCATATCACTAATAGACCTATGCCCTGAAGAGATCAAAGAAGGAAGAAAAGGACCCATATGTACAAATGTGTACGTTTGTGTACATTGTGTACAATGTGTACATTGAAACCAAAAGTGCCCATCAACCGGGAGAGAGCCAGACAAATTATGGCATATGAATATAATAGCCAATAGCAAAAGGGTCATAAGAAATGATAAAAAGCATGGTTTCATAAAAACCTAGGAAGATTTGTATGAACCCATGCAGAATGAGAAACAGAACAATGTATTTAAGAACAGCATTGTAAAGATAAATAACTCTGAAAGATTTAAGATCGCTCGCTGGTCTATGCAACAACGTCCAACCATGACTAGGACCAACCTACAGATAGAGAGGTGATGGATTCAAGCTGCAGAGTGAAGCAGTTTGGGGTTTGAATAATAGAATTTGTTTTGGTCAACTATGCACATTCATTACAAGGGTTTGTTTTTTTTTTTTTTTTTTCTCTTAAGGGGGGAGTGGGTAAAAAAAAATGAATAAATGCTTGTTAAATGAAAAAGAAATGAAATTAAAGAAACCGTGAAGGAACTCCCCAGTGCATTACTGGTTTTTTATAAGATCTTCCCATCCCTCAAGGCCCAAGTCTAGTCTCACTTCCCCCAGGTATTCAAATCTCTGTCTCCTCTGAATTTCTAATGCATTTCTAGGTTGTGTCTCACTCCTATAGCCTGGAATTATTCTCTAGATGCTTTCTTTCCTTCCCAGTAAGTGAAAGGGATAGACTAGATAACTGTTTGTTTGTTTGTTTGTTTTAATCCTCTTAAAGTTAGTTTGGAGTCTCTCCTTAGTAAATCTCAGTGTGACACCTGGGAGAGTCAGTTCTTTTCCTGCTCTCAGGGCATGGAAGTGCCTCCAACTTATTGCAACTTTCTCCTGTTTTACACCTGCTTCCCACAGCCCCAGCCTCCACACAAGCAGGAACAGCTCTTTCTGGGGCCACTAGGAAAGGGGCTATTTGGCTTTGGGGGAACAACTCAGGGCAGTGCCTGCTGGATGGCATTTCTTGTGTCCTGACAGGGCAGCTGAACCTTTGAGGATTGCAGGAGGCACTCTGAGTGGCTTTAGCTTGGTCCTTCCTCCATTTGGCCCCGGGCAGCTTTGTGTATATTGTGCAGGGAGGTTTCAAAAAGAGGAGGGAGGATGGAGACTTACAGCACACATTACCTCCCAGGTAAAGGAGCCCAATGTCTGCCTTTCCACCCCCAGCGTTGCCTATTTAATGTGGGGCACGGGATTAGGGTCCCAGAGCCATCGATTTCAGGCTGGGAGGGACCTTAGAGGCCATCTCCTCCAATCCCTTCATTTTACAAATGAAGAAATAGTCACAGTGATAGACATTCCAAAAAATCTTTGTTGATTGAATGAGTCTTCAAAGATTACTACACTTTTAGAGCCGCTTTCCCCCCACATTTAGGTTCTGGGGAAGAGCCTCATTAAACTTGGCCTTTGAATTATCTTTCTCTGGTACCCGAAGGGAAAAACCACAAGTAAATTAAATTCCACTCCCTCGTTCTGTGACCCTGGGCAAGTCCCTTCTCATCTCCCAGTCTCAATTTCCTCATCTTTAAAATGAGGGACTTGGACTAGACCCGAAGTTCTGGACCTTGAATACATGGGTAGATTTCAGGAGGGGACGTGAGGGGAAGAAAAATCTATCTTTACTGTCACTAACCTCTGCCTGAAATTTAGCATTTCCTTCAGTTATGGATGTGGGTGACAAAGCTGTATTTTGGGTGCAGATTACAAAGTTTAAGAATCCCTAGCAAAAAAATGATCTCTAAGGTTCCTTGCAACTGTATAATTCTATAAATTTAAATGTATAGAGTGACAGTATACCATTTCAAAATTTACAGAGCTAAAAATTTAATTAAAATGTATAGAATGGAAATAGACTACCTAAATGTTAAAAATGAGAAAAGAGGATTTAATAAAAGTGAAAATATAACATACCATTCAGATAGTTTCCTTCATACAGATTTTTAACTTAAATGTAATGATCAGCTATTTTATGAAGTTTACTGTTTTGGTTTACCCTATTTTTACTTTTTTTTCCACGATGGATTTTTAATGGATATCTTTAAAAAAAATAAATTACTTAATGAGGCAAGGACAGTAGAGACAACTGTATAGTGAATTGATCAAATTAGGGGAAAAAGGCAGAGTTTGGGCCCAAATTATCTAGACCGATATGTCTTTGTGTGTGTGGATAATTATACGTATACTTATTATATGCATATATGTATGTATATCATTATTGCATACATATGCATATATATGTTTAATTCAGTGGATAATTGCTCAACCTTCTGCTTAATTCTGCTTGCTGACATACTATTTCAGATAAATCTGAGTTTTTACAATGTAAATACAGTGAGCTTTTGATTATTCATGTGGAGTCATTGCAATCAATTTTCCAAACCCGGTCAAGCTTTAGGCACATACAACACATTCCCTGGCGACCCTCTCTCCCCCTCACCCCCTCTCCCCCTCTCCCCCTTTCCCCCTCCTTCCCCTGCCACCAGCTGTGGGGGTGGGGGAGGAGGGCGATGCTTTGGTAATGTGCCCTCATTTGAATAATTTACCCTAACTAAAAACCTAATTGGGAAGGTATGTGTCCGGCTAAAAATGTCCTACGCTGAGTCCTCGAGTCAGAAGGAAGTTTTTGTTTGTCGGAACTTAATAGCACCACTGGCTGCCCTTGCTTGGCTAACTAGATAATGAATAATAACTACTCTGCTAATCCAAAATTGACCAACAAATAATGGCTAGCCTTTCTTCTTCGTGCCTTAAGGTCGGTGAAGCACTTTTCTCACCCTTCTCTCCTCTGAGCCTCCAGACAACTCTGGGAGCTAAGTTCTACAGGCATGGTTACTGCATTTCCCCAAGGAGGCAATTTATCTGAAGTGGTGACTTACCAATGGCCACCCAAGTGGTCAGCACCCAAGGCAGGATTTTGAGCCCAGCACTCTCAGTCCGCTTTCTTTTCCTCTACAGCAGGCTGCTTCCCAATCGGCTCAACTAGCTGGTCTCCAAGCTCCCCTCCAGCTTGGAAGCCTAGGCTTGCTTTGCTCTCTGGGAACTCTGAATGAACAGGGCTTTCCCAGCCTGCCTACCTAGCGATTCTGTCAGAGAATTCTCTTGTACTAGTGGCAGCCGCTCCTGCTCGCTTGTTCAGTTCGAGGCAAACGCATAGAGCATTTCCCGAGCGCCCGTGGGGCGCTGCACACCTTGCTCGGGGCCGGGGGGAGAAGGGGATCCTGAATGAAACTGGGTCCTTGCCTTGGAGGAGCTCAGAAATGGGTTAGGAGGCTAACCTGTGAGAGAAAATAATACCTGAGAAGGGCAGAAGGGAGGCATGAAGTGCTGGAGGAGGTGTGTGTGCTCCAGGCGGGAGGAGTGTGTGTGTGTGTGTGTGTGTGTGTGTGTGTGTGTGTGTGTTGGGGGTGGGAGGGGGAGATGTCCGACATTACTGGCTGGGGATGGGTGGGGGTATCAGGAAGAGCCAAGGCTGCATTTTAGCTTAAAAAGATAGGATTTCGGGGTGGGGGAGGGGGGGAGAAAGGTCGAGCAAGATGGCATTCATTCCAGGAATAGAGAACAGTGTGAGCAAAAAAGCAGGCGGGCCAGAAAGCACGAGCCACGGGAGTTTTTGTCTCGCCTTGGAAGACAGTAGCCCAGAAGGCCAGGTGCCAGTCCGGACCCATGAGGGCTTTCCCAGCAGAAGTCAGCAGTGCCCTATTCCAGAGCCCCTTGCCACAGTCCGGGAGCGCAGTGCCTGACGATCAATCAGCCGCCCATTGGCAAAAGGCCAGGGGCCCCCGTAGGCACGCAGGCGTCTGGGAAGGCGAACAGTCTGTGCTTACACGCCACTGAAATGATTTACACACCGATCGGCTCCCAAGATGGGAACTGCCTGGGCAGGACAGTGAATTTAACAGCCCCTGGGCCCAAGGTAGTATATAGCAGCATAGGACACTATAGGAGTATCTATACCTATAATACCTATAGTACTGTATATATCCTAGCTACTACAGTGGGGAATTCAAGAAAAGTCACCTTCTGTCCCATCTTTCTGGGGGGACAGGACTAATGTCCATGGAAAGAGTAGACAGTAATATAAGACAGTCTAGAATGAAGTGGAAGATCGTGTGGTGGGGATTGTAACTTCAGTAGGAGTTCCAAGAAAGAGAAAGAATATGGTGGACCAGGGGAGTTGGAAGGTGTAAGTATGTTTGGACCCAAAGGGAAAGGAGGAAGGGAATTTAGGGGCCAGACTATGGAGGGCCTTTAACGTTAGGTGAAGAAGCTCTAACTTTGTCCTATAAGACTGGGGAGGGTAGAACAGGAGAGTCTTACTAAAGGCTTTCCAGCAGAGGAATCCACAATGACAGTGGGATCTGAGGAAGATTCATCTGAGAGCAGTGTACAGAAAAGGTTGACACAGGGAGAGACTAGCAACAAGGAGACCAGCTGGAAGCCTGCTTTGGTAATCCAGACAATATGATACATTGGAAAGAGCAGAACCTGGAGTCACAGGCCTTGAATTCAAATTCTGATTCTGCCACTTGCTACCTATGTGATTGATCTTGGACAAGAACCCTAAGTTTTCTCACCTGTAAAATGAGGGGGCTGAACTTAAAAGGTCCTTCCTAAACCTATGATCCTATACCTAGTCCAACATCCTCATTTGTCAGAGAATACTGCAGGCCTGAGAGGGCAAGGGGCTGGTCCAAAGAGACTGAGGAAGTGGTAAGACTAGGAACTGACATGGTGAGAGAGCCATGATATCCAAGTAGAAATGGTCAAGTGGACAGCATTGAGACCGGGACTCTGGGAAGAGATCAGCACTGGAGATTTCAATTTGTGCAGCCAGCATCTGCACAGAGGTAAGAAGACCATAGAGTGAGGTGGAAGGAACCTTCCAGGTGAAATGGAACCCAGAAAAAGAGCAGACGACTTGGGCAAATTGGGAATGGCTTCCATTAGAGATTGACTCAAAGATAAAGGTGCCAGAAAGGCAGAAAAGGAATATAACTGTGGGGAAGGATCGATTAGACTCCTGGGAAGTGAGAGGGGTGCCAGAAGAGAGGGGATGGGGATGCTGCCTTCTTTTTCTTCCATATTCCTCCCAGCACCTAATAAAATTCTGGGTACAGAGTAGGAATTCCATCTGGGCTGCTGACAGACTGACTGGCTGGCTCTGGGGCACTGAAAAAGCCAGGGCTCTGTTTCCAAGTGGGTCACATCACAAATACCCTAATGAAAGGAAACATTTTGTCCTGAAGAGACAGATTTATTTGTCTTGTGAAATGCAACTCCCAAAGAGCTTTACTCCTGTAAAAGTCATGTTAATTTAATTTTTAAAGGTGAAACAGTTTATAAAGAACCATCACCCACTTTCAATCATCTTTGTTGGAGTAAAAAGGAATACATCATTACCTTCTAAAGAAATGAGCATGTTTATGAATATTATTTCAATCTCTCAAGATATCGAGACTGATTGTAATAATAATTTGTGATCCTTCTTTGCCAACCAATTCCAAATTAGAAGCATTATGAGAGTTTTTACCTACAAAAGGAGACAGAAAACTTTCCATCTTTAAAAAAAAAATTACTGGTAATCTGAAAAGAGTCAACCAGATGTTCAACAGCATTATGTAAAATAAATGTTCAGGTTAAGAGACAGAGAACCCTTCATGCCAGATTGTTAATCAAGAGTCTTTTGGGGAGGATACTTATAAATAACTCCATCTCTCCACTACCCCACTAAAAATAAACTTAATAACACAGCACAAATATATGTGTTCGTGAGGACATATGTAAAATGCATGTGCATAAGAGTTAGAAAGGTTTTTAAAGATTACCTAGTCCAACTTTTTCATCTTACAAATTTACATAGTTTATATATGTGTCACTGGAAATATGTTATCCTGTATATATGTGTAATCAAAGGACAAGTGTTTGTTATGAAAGAAAAGGCTAAATTTTACAGTTAACTTTCTTTAATTCTAATTAGCGTTAATCCCTTTGAATGATCTGTACAATTTCCTGCTTAAGCCATAATTATAGTCTTGCCAGCACCCCAAAACAGAGACTTTCGGTCTTGTGATTTTCTGTAACTTTTTTTTCCCCCAGAGAAAAACACCTAAGGTCAGATTTCAACTTAAAAACCGGTTTTAACTTCGGAGTCAGAAGACCTTCAATCTGATCAGTCTGGCAAAATCCACAGGCATTAGATTCAATATATTTCTATAAATATGATAGAATAAGCACCATATGGAAATTGCTTGGAGCATCATTTAGTTTAACACTTCATCCCCACTGTAATCATTTACACTGTAATCATTTACATTTTCATTCTCGAGGGAAAGCAAGGAATACAAGGGCCAATTGACACTAACTGATTAAAAAAAGTCTTTCCAAATGATCTATCAGAGAGAATTTTTATAAAATCCGGGATTGCATTTCTTTTTATGAGAGCATACTGTTCAAGGTACTTTAAGCCAAGAAGCAATTTGGAAAGAAGAGGTTAAAGAAAGGGGGAAGAAAAAAAAAAAAAAGCCCAACTGTGATAGTAGGAGCCCTGATAATAATAATGAGAACATTCTCTCCTCCTGCATTCTTTTGAATAATTGATTTCCCACCAGACTAAATGATGGGGAGAGGGAGGAGCAGAATTGGGGCCATGTGCCACTGCCATGGGGGCAGGGGCCTTTGCCTATGGCTGCTCAAATGATTATTAATGAAATACCCCCATTAGCGCCTACTCTTGGTTCCAGAATCTTGGGCTTCTACCTAGAATTCATTCTTGGAGCTCCCCTTCTTACACTCTGGACAAATTTTGGGGAAACACCTCAGAGGAAAAGTGATTAATAAGACTAAGTACTTATTGATTAACTGTCAGAATTAGCTGGCGCTGACAGTTCTAACTTGATGTGGGCAAATTGTGTGACAGCGTGAGGGCCCATAAACATGCTCTCTGATTTGGAGGGCCAGACTTAACCTTTGCTACTTGCCTTTGTCAGCAGGATATACCCCCTAGTCAGCATTCCATAGAATCAGAGAACCATACAGTATTAAAGCTGGAAGGGACCTTCAGAGACCATCAAGTCCGACCCCCTCATTGTACAGATGGGGAAAATGAGGCTCCAGGAGAGAAAAGGACTTATTATCCAAGATCACCCAGTGAGTTCGTGGCAGAGTTGAGATGAAACCCAGGTCTCCTGACTGCCCATCTGTCCAATGTCCTTTCCACCACAGTGCACTCACTATTTCCCTCTGTAGTACTATACATTGAACATGCTTTAAATTGACTTGGAGAGTCATTAAAAAAAAATTGGCCAAATGCCTCTCTTTATTCTCTTCCAAGACTCCTTTCAGGGCCTCCTGACATCTTGAATACAAGATGACAAAAATAGGATCTTCTATTGCCCACCAAATATTTAGCAGCGCTTTCCATAGGAGCTTGGGGCTGACACTGCTCCTTTCCTTGAAAGCACTATTTGGCTTTTGTGTGGAAGAAGATGCTGCTTGAGGAAGGGGAGAAGGGAGGGATGAGCTGGCAGAAAGATGAAGAAGCTCATCTTTCTAGAAAAGTTGTATTCTTGAATCACTTATCTGTATGTTACAGATGGTCATCACGATAAAAATGATCTCTTGCTCTACTTGATCCACATTAGCAAAACTGAAAACAGTGTTTATCACTAAATCATGAATTTATATCTGAAAGGGACCCTAGGGGTCATCTTGTCCAAGCCCCTCATTTTACATTTGGAAGAAACTGAGTTCTAGAGAGCTTAAGTGATTCTAGGCCTAGAGTTGGAAGGGATCCCAGAGCTCAGTTTGTCTGCACAGCTTTCCCAACCTCTCTCTTTAGTAAGTGGCAGGGCTTTGAAATGCCCCCTGGTTTTTTGAACTCCAAACCTTGCATCCTTTCCACACTTCTCATTGCTTTTTGATTTATGTTCAATTCTATTTGGACAGATGGATTCCACTGCTCTGATTAGTCAGCTGGCCCCAAGATTTAAATCTGCAATGGTACTCTTCGGATTCTGCTAACTGGGGTAGAGGTTGGGCTAGGGAAGGATTATTGGGGAGCAGAGAGATTTGCATTTCCTAAATTGGGCACGATGTTGTCCTAACTTCTTGAAGATATTGACTAGCAGTAACCTCTTTAGCTGACTCAGTGGATATGGGAGACTGGCTTTGGGATGCAGGATGATCTGGGTTCAAGTACTACTTCCGACACAAACTGCCCACACTACCAGGGACAAATTGCTTAGACCCTTAACCCTCCTAGGAACCTAGGCAACCTTTGAAGTTATACATTTAGAAAGTTTTTTTCCTCACAACAATCTTACTGAATTAATTAAGGGAGCCTGTTTTTATCTGAACAGGGTGTTGTGATTAAGCAAATGTTCTAATCCAGAGCGTTGCCAGAGATGCTTGATTAATCTCTCTAAAGGTTGCTTTCATATTACACCACCCTGCGTTCAAACTCTTACGCTTGTTCCCCTTTGCCTTTGGGATAGACAAAATCCAAACTCCTTAATCTTCCATTCAAGGCCCTCTATCATCTGAGAATCCAACTATTCAGTTTATGGCCAAGTTTACTCCCACCCATAAACTTTTTGTTTTGTTGGGTTCTGTCTTCATAATTTCTAGGAGCAAGAGGTTCTGATTCTCCCCTTTTGTGCACAGAATGACACTGTATTTTCTTCCAAGAATAGAGGAGACAGCCAACTCATTTCCTACCTGTAGCTTAGTCTCACCTCAACTATACCTGGGAGAGAGGAAATGAAGAACTAAATAGGCCAGAGATTTTCAATCTTCTTGATGTCATGGAACCCTCTGACAATCTGATATAGATTGGAGCCATTCTCCGAATTAAGTTTTTGAAGAATTTAAGAGAATGCTAAATTTCAGTTAGAGATTAGTGAAAGCAGAGATATAATCTTTTTCCCCATGCTTGTTCCTCGAAAATTTATCCACGGACCTCTTGGGGATAGTGGTGATTGAACTCTGTAAAGAACCTCTGAACTAGAGGTGAATAAAGATGTGCCCACCCCACACATGCACTTTCCCCCCTCCCCATTCCATGGGCCACACCAGCCCAGGGCAGAGCAGCCAGATGGGATAATTACCCCCATCAGACTCCTTGCTTACCAAACTAGCTAGAGTGCCAGAATGCTTACCACCTGCTGAGCCCCTTTACTAGAAGGAAAAGTCAAGGGAGGGAGATGAGCATCTCTGGGAGTCACTCTGGGCAATCTTTTGCTTGGTTCCTAAGCCATGCAGCAGCTTTGTGAAGAGTTTTCTCCCCTTTCTGTAGTTTTCTCATAAAAAAAAAAAAAAAGCTTTCTATCTACAGCAATCATCACATGTATTCAAATTTCAGATCCATCGAAGTGCATGAGATTAAGGGATTGTCCCAAAGCAATTAGTTAATTTACAAAGTAAGAGTTAGCTTAGAAGCATTTCTCCCCCACATCCATGCCTCTTTTCAGGGTTCAATTTTTTGACAATAGAAATGGAAGGGGGCCTGGAAATCTTATTAGAACCTATTAGAAGTAATGGGGGAAAAAACAATTAGTAAAAAATTCTGAAAACTATTCCTCCCACTTCCCTGTCACCATTCTTTATTATTGTTCTGGTTGTTATTCCTTGCTTTTCTTTAGAACACTTCTCTGGACAGTGAACCTACTTATTTCCAATTCAGGGTAGCCATCGATAAGGGCATGAGACAATGGCAACTTTCTTTCAGGCAGCGTCCTGTTACCTTGAGTATGTGACCGATTACCAATAATTCAAATTTCTACAGCCTTTCTATTACAAATAACTTAAATTTCTACACCATTTCATAAAGTGCTGTTCTCACGATCTCCCTAGGTGCGCTTGGGTCGAAGTTAATGGTGTTCAGTGTTTGATGCTTAAGTGGCAAATTGTTTTTAGAAACACACAATCCCAATAGCAGCTCTCCATTCACTGTCTGACAAACCAGCTTCTCTCCTACTCTTCCCTCTCTTCTCCATCTAGCACTCTGAAACTTCTCTTTCACTTTTCCTCTTTTTCCTAGAACTTCTCTTAACCCTTTGTGCCAACTAAAAACACCAGATAAGAAGCATAGGGAAGCAGGGAATTTCCTTATGGGGAATCCTGCAAAAGTCTATTTGCTTTTAGAACTGACTTTAACCTTAAACTGGCTAAACTCTTAAATCTAGCCCTCTTCCTGAAGAAAAAGAAATGGGAGGGGGAAAAAAAAGACAGTTTTCAATATCCATAGAAATTCCAATCATTTTGTCTCAGAGTAATTACTAAAATGCAAATACACAGGAAGGACAGAAACCAGAGGGCTCCAGATACACAATGTCAGCATCTGCCCCGGAGATAATTGCGTTTTCTATCCTGACTCTTTTCCTTTTCCCTATTTTCAATAAAGTACTATCATAGTTTGAAAAATACTCAATTGCATCTTTGTCTTAAATACCAATAATATGGATGTAGCTTCAAAATCCATTAAATGATTTTCCTTACTCCTTCCCTCTTGAAATGATCCCTTTTGATTTCTCCCCCTCCCCAAATCTTCCCTTGCCTTCTGTCCTTCCTTTCACCCCCATCTAAAATTTCCTCTTTCTTTTCTATCCCCTTCTGCTCTTTCCTTCCTTTTCTTCTTTTCCTTTCACCAATTTGCTCTACTCTTTCTGCTCGGGGATGAAATCTTCCCTTGTTTGTCTTTGTCTTTCCTCTTCTTTTCCCCATCTCCTCCCAAATGAAAATTCCCCTTTCCTTCCTTCTCTCACCCCTATGAAATCTCCCCTCTTCCACCTTCTCTCCCTCCACAAATCTCCCCTTCCCTTTCTTTTCCATCTACCCCCAACTCTGCACCCCTCAGCAAACTCATCCTTGCCAGGAGCATTTTCCCTTTACAAAGCAAGATCCTAAAACTGACGTAATATATAACCTTGGCAGACACTTTGGCTTTTCCAGAGCCTCTTTAGTGGTTCTCACTGTTGTTCTTTAATTTTAATATAAATGGTGCAACTAAGTGACCATATGTGCAAAAGCCTCCCAAGGTATAATTACATTTCAAATGTTGACATTGATATTTGACATGCCAATCTCTCTCTCTCTCTCTCTCTCTCTTTTTTTTTAATTAGAGCTCACAAAGGCTTTCAGATGAACCTGGCAGGAGGACAAAAAGGAGATGGAAAAATGGAACGGTTTTGTCCACATTTCTAGAACAATCTGTTTCATTTGAATCACCATATTTGGATCCTAAAGCCTCTATCCTGATGTGAAGCATGAAGAAGGGGAAATAGGACTTGAGAGGACAAGGCTGAGAAGAGTAACTAGATCAGATCAAATATACACCAAGAAAAATTAGTGCCAGAGGTGACAAAATCTTGAAGGTTTTGACTCATTGTACACAATATCTCAAAGAAGTATGAGGTGCTAAAATAATTTTTTTAAAATCCCAGGTGATATCAATATTCCAAAAAGGCAATTGAGAGAACATCTTTTAATTATCAATGCATAACTCTAGAAATCTACATGTTTATCAAAGGAACAATCAAACTTTCACAAATGATTCTCCATAGCAGATCACAGATTTATAGTTATGTAATTGAGAGAAAGATCCTACTATATTTAATGTTTGCTGATGAAAAAAAAAACAAAAAAAACAAAAACAAAAACAAAAAACCATTGGACTTAGTGGAGTAAAACATACCCTTCAAATCTCTCAGGAGACTCTTATGGACATATTAAGGCCATACAGAAGTCCTTGAAAAATGCAATCACTGAGATAACTATCTATTGACCTTCTCCTTATTACATGCTACTGTCATATAGAATATCCAATGGAAGATGCAAATGTAAGAAGGAGGGTGAGGTCTTCAAAATGCTCTTGTTTTCAGATAAGATCTCCTCCACAATATTCATTATTCAGAAGAGGTAGGCCTAAAAATCCATAAAGTAAAAACTAAATGGCTTTAAAATAGTTGTTTCCAGATAGTGACTTGCAGGGTCAGTTAGATGGCCGGTGTGTACAGCTTGTACAGATATGGCAAATAGAGACTTAATGAGAGGAAGAGAAAATCCTGAATTGCTTCTGTGAAATTGTGTAATGATTTTAATCATCCCACGATTCCCCCCAGTGCACAACCCTATATTTTAATACAAATGCTCTCCCCCTAATACTACATAGTGGTGAATCTTGGAACAACATCTGTTCCAAGGAATCAAACCTACAGGTGTCCCAAAGGGCAATGGCAAAACACATGGTAGATGCAAATGATTACATGTTTCCAATGATGATCTATGATCAAGAAGTGGTATCATGGATATTCTTTAAGAAATGTATGGCTAAAAAAAAAAAAAAAAAAAAAAAAAAAAAGTATGGCTGAAAAAGAATGTGGCCGGCCACCCAGCAAGTGAGAAGGATTACAGGTGGAAGTGCAAGTGTTTTACTGGTATCCACAAAACAGAGAGACCTAGAAGAAGGTCTAGAGCCTTGAGTGGTATTGGCTGAATCCTCTGGGAAAGATTTATGGAAGAATATGAATAAGAATGAAACAAGTTGAAGTGGTATGGATGCAATTTAGTCTTCATCAATGGAGGGAAAATCCAAATCAATGCGATCACAGATCCACTGAATAGTCCAAGAAAGATCCTAGAAATCCATATTTGCTATTCTTAACCACAAAATGTCAATCAAAATCATATGAGTTAGACTTACTAACATATCTTAACTCTATTCTTTGTTAGTCTACCAGGAAAGATGCATTTTCCCCCTTTATGATCATTAAATTAGCTTCTCTCTTCACATTTTTTGAAAAAAATAGCAAGTGGGCCTAACTTCAGTGCATAGCAAAAAAAAAAAAAAAAAAATATGGCCAGAATACAATTTATATTCTGCTGCCCTCAAATAATAGTTGTTTTTTTTTTTAATCTATCTAACACTAGGTTTAAGAAAGTTCTTTCTTCACAACAATCCTGTGATATAGGTAGTATGGATATTACATTTTCAGTTTTATAGACAATAAAAATAAGGCTTAATGACATGAAGTGACTTCACCAAACTCCCAGTGCTGGCAAAAGGCAGAGGCAAGGAAGCAGATGAGCCAGGCACTGAGCTCCAAATGTCCCTCTCTAAGTACAGGCTCTGCTCATGTCCCTACACCAAGCTGCTTAGCCATCACATCAAGTCACCAGCCAAGTATGAGGATTAATTAATCACCTTTTTTTTTCAAGTGAGGAAGGATTTATAGTATACCAACTCCCGAGGGGGAAAAGAAATGGTTGTTGGCTCATGAGTATTTAAAGATTTGGGGACATATACATTCTTTATTATGGACATATTATTAGCAGAGCAAAAAGGACCAATTGTTTTTGTCATCTGAGAAAGTCCTTGGTTTAATAGGCAAAAATTCAAGAATGATTAAGAAAATAATAGTGCGCACCCAATAAGCAAAACATGATTTGTTTAAAGAAGAAATCCCACCAAAATTTGTGGTAGTGACTTTGTTTCTTTCAGAAGGAAAAAGAAACCTCTAAATCAAAAGCAGCAGTCACCAATGACTTACTAAGCTCTTCTTTAGCAAAGGAAAAAACTAATAATTCATACTGCTTTTTCCTGGTTAGGTTTTTTTTTTTGGGGGGGGGGGGGGGAGGAGAAAACTGCTGAGATTTTAAATGATTTTCATGAAATCTTAAAGTTTTGCAAATAACCAACATCAGCTTAACTTATTTCATGAAATAAAACCAAACCCATAACAGACCTATACAAGTGAGCTCCCTTTAGTCATAGAAAGACAGTACACAAAGCATTATTGTATAGTTGCAACTTATTAACTATTGCTTCAGCCTTAAAAAAACAAAAAGCAAAAAAACCTCCGTATAACTAGAAGCTGTATTTTCACAACATAATTCTTGTTTTCTTTCTGTTACATTATGTAATTCTACCCTGATCTTATCTTTGCAAAGACTTCTGAATATTTACAACCTAAATCTTGCCTTTTTTTACTCAAATTATGCACAGAAAATAGAGTCAGAGAAAGGACTCCTTTGCAAGGAAAGTTAAAAATCAAGAAAGTGTAAATTCTGAAACTTTAGTGTCTATTTCAAAGACAAGTTTCAGAGCAACCTAATCTCCCTGTGGCTCTTGTGAGCCTTTCCAAGGATCCATTTCCACTTGTTTCACACAAAACTCTTCCATCTCCTACTCCCACCCACCCACCCACCCACCAATGCTGCCCCCACATAACAAGTAACTTAAATATCAGCTAACTTCATCCTTGGAACATTTCATCTCTCCCGATTTAGTTCTTTTTCATCAGTTTCGTCTGCCCCTTCCCCACAGTTAGTACCTGAGGTCTTTCTGACCTCTCTTTGGCTGACCTCTCCCTACTTCCTAACTGTCGCCAGTGCTTGTTACTAATTAAATCCTTTGCTTTTTTCTTTTTCCATGGAAGAAAATGGGGGTACCTAGATATGGTCTCCCCCCTATTCCCCCAAGAAAATAGCGTAAAAGAAATGTTTTCAGGAATGGTCCTCAGTAATTCTGGTAACAACATTAACAAAGGATTGTCTGGCTCCAGATGCCTTTTTAGTGAACGATTTAGAATTCATATAGATGTCAGTCACTTTCAGTCACTAAGACCTATGTATAAAAACTCGTCTTTTTCATAGTCCAAATATTCTTTCTCTCCTAAAAAGACGAAGCAAGGTAAATTTTGCCTCCTGCTGTGTTTTGTCAAGTTTAGCAGGGGGCCCACCCGACTGCAGGAGCAGAGTTCAACTCAAAAGTCTGCAGATACTCTTCCCACCCCCCCACCCCCGCTTTCCTCTAGCATAATAAATCTCGAAAAATCCTTGAGCCATTCTATTGGAAAAATATTTGAAGGTTGTCCACTTGAGTAAATACTTCAACTTGCTTGCTTTCCTTCACCTTCCCCTGTTGCCTTTACCCTGAAAGAATTCCTCAATATCCAACTGGCTCTCCAATTTGCTGGTATAGCCAAAGGGGTTTAATAAAGAAGACTTTCATTTGTCTTGAGATGAAAATTCACAATTCCCGATCCTTCTTAATAGGATTCTACCCTTCTGTTAATTGAGGGTGGGAGAAATGAATATGCGTGCATAAATACAGGTGGATTAACAACAAAACTGATTCATAAAGCACTAATAATACATTACACAAAGTCTTGCCCCCCTCAGGATACCAAACAGCAAGCTTTACAAATTATCTAGCGACAGGGTTCCATGGGCTTACTCTAGCCAGAGCCGACGCCCAGAAAAATTGCGACCCGGGGGCTCCAAGACTCCATTGAAAAAAAAATAAATAAAAATAAAGGCCACTTCAGCCCCTAAAGGTTAATGTAGTTAGAAGGCCCTCATTCCCCCCGAGAAGTTAGAGATATGAAACACTTTTTAAATTTTTTTTAAGGATTGTAAATTTTTTATTTTATTTTATTTTATTTTATTTTTAAAGATTGCTTCTCCCCTTAGTTCTCCTTTCTATTTTCACAGGCTGAAAAAATCTCTTTCGGAAAGGAGCGCTGACTCTGAGGGGAAAGCTGCCTTGG
Source organism: Myrmecobius fasciatus (assembly GCA_023553655.1). Classification (NCBI taxonomy): domain Eukaryota; kingdom Metazoa; phylum Chordata; class Mammalia; order Dasyuromorphia; family Myrmecobiidae; genus Myrmecobius; species Myrmecobius fasciatus. Next base: position 288,233 of record JAJPUD010002265.1, read on the forward strand.
CAGCATTGAGCAGGCTGGGGTCAATTTAATCTCCTTTGCAATGTAGCTTTGAATGTCACCTCGTCGTCTAAAACAGTGTTTTTACCAGCCCACCGGCATGTTAACGTTACACACAAAGATGTATTTTCTTTTAGCCTAAGAAACAATATTTTTCTTCTTGCATTATTTTTTTTTTTAAATAAACGCTCAATCCCCGGTACTTTGCTTTGCCACCTGCTTTATTTCCCCTCTTTCTCTTCTCCCAAACGTTTTCCGGACCTTGCGGGCACCGACGGCTCTTTCAAATCCTGAGCCTTGTGTCAATTTTCTCGAAAAGACAAAAAAAAAAAAAAAAAAAAAAAAAAAAAAAATAGTCACCCTCAAATAACTTGTTCTATGCCTCTTTGAAATCTGGAAAAGCGGGGGAGAAAATGAGGTCTCAAGGGCTCATGTTGGGGGCCCCTTTCCCAACATCATGCAAGAGGGTGATGGCAATGCCAGGTTGGGACACGGCCGTTTTGCAAGGACTGCATAGACGCAGGTTTGAGGCGAAGCCCCTTGCACTGCTGAGGGCAAGAAGCCCGTTTGCAACTTCGCCGAGCCTAGACTCTTCCAAAGAGCCCGGGGTCAGAAAGTGGGCTCTGAGCTCGGCTTGGGAAGCTGCTCCTGATGCTCGGGAAAGCGACAGGCGCCCACCGGGCCCCGGCTTTGTCCTGAGCCCCATAAGCCCAGCGGCTGTAGGAGAGGCGACCGTCAATCGGGGGGCTACCCCACCTCTTCCGAGAGTGAGGGAACAAAGTAAATATTGCCTCGGCGGCGCGCGCTACGTTTGCATCCACGGCCCCGGCACTGTGGGAGCCTTCTTCTCTCCCTCCTCAGTCCCTCGGCCCGAGTCTTGTACACAAGGGTCCAGCTGCAAGGCATTGGGGTCCCCGGCGAGCACACACACACACCCCAGGCCCACACTGCGCCCTCCGCCTTCGCCAGGCTCAGACCCTGCGCCCCTGGCGCGCAACTCTCCGCGCACTGCCGAACCCGCCCGCCAGCAGCGGCTCCGAGCTGAAGGGGCGAAAGCCCCGCAATTGCAGCCCCGCATCGCTGGCCCGCACCATGATTGAGCCATTTCCCCTGGCTTCCTGGGAGTGCGGGGGCCCTTCTCCCCTCTCCCGAGCCTCTCTAGAAGCGGGTCTCTCGGGCTAGCTCGAGCAGACCGGTTCAAGTTGGCCGGGCCGGCGCCACGGAAAGCGCTCGTTTTCTTGGGGGCAGTGGGCAACAACATGGCGCCCTGCCCTGAGCCCGGGGCTCCTAGCTTCAGGAAGCGTGCTGGGACCCCAACCCAGGAGCGCGTGCGTCCAGAACCAAGGGCTGTCTATACAGGGCTTTGGCTAGCGCTCGCTGCTTATTTGGGGGGTGTGGAGTGTTCTTCCCTCTGCCAGCTTCCCGGCTCTCCAGCCCAAGCCGCCCACCGCAGAACAGCCTTCCCGCCTGCTTGCTCCGAGGTGCTGGGCAAAGGCTGGGGTGCAGGGGGCGTTGGCGCTCGCCCGTCTGAGCCCGCGCCGCCGCTCGTTCGGCAACCCGCCGCCGCATTCAACCTTCTCGCTCCTTCCTGGGTCCCGGGCCGGCCCGCTGCCCCTTCCCTTGTGCCCACTCTGGTTCATAGCCTCTCCCTCGCCCCGGGCCCTGCCACTCGGAGGGGTTGCGCGAGCGCTTTCGCCGGGAGCGCACTCTGCCCGCTCACGGAGTGTTGCAAACTCTTGCAGCTAAGTCCCAGAAACCTTTGCAAAAATAAAAAATAAAAAAATAAATAAATAAGGGGTGAAATTTAAAGTTTCTTAGCTTTCGGCGCCATTTACGATTGCATCGAGAGATGAGGAGAATATTGTGTTATCGCCGTTGTTCCTAAATAATTATTTACAAAGATTTTTTTGCCGCCCTCCTTTCCCCCCCAATTTCCCGGCCTACAGTTGTTCTGATTGCACCGGATCGGGGAGAAAAAAAAAAATCTTGGGAAAAAAGAAATCTCCCCTGCCTCTACAGTGACAAAGGCTGGCTTTGGGCAATCAAGGAGCCCCTTCTCAAGTGCTTACAAAATAGAGTCGACCGAGAAAACACCAAGGATGGGACAGAAGGGTGGCGTGGAAAGAGAGCACAAAATCAGGGCAGGGAGAGGGAAAGAAAAGAAGGACAGAAGTCTCAATACCTGTGGGCTCACAGCTTTGCCCAGGTGAAGGGCATGCAGTTTGTGTAGCCCTGGTCGGGGAAAAAAAAACAAACCCAAAAAACCAAAACAAAACCGTGAACCCTCCAACAAAAAAGAAATAAAACAAAAGGAACAAATTTGTACAAAGACAATTATGAATTGGGGAGGGGGTGCTGCCATTCTCTCATCCCATCCCACCCTCTCATCCGAATTAAACATTTTAATAATACGGGGTTTTTTTGGGGGGAGAGACTTTCTTGTCTAAGATTTTCTTATCTTTGGGGACTGAAAGTTTTACAAGAATTCGATGGTTGAGGGGTTCATGTCAAAAAAGGGAAAGGAAAGAAATTATGGTATGGAATTGGGGAGCAGTTCATATGAAAATTAATATTCAAAATTCTGTAACAGAGTAAGTTGCTGGGGGGGGGACAAAACGTGATGTCTGGGGGTCTAACTGGGAGAAAAAAATATGGGGGTGGAAAGGAATTGGTGCCACTTGAGTATTGATCCCTTGTCTATTGTATCAGCCGATGAAGCAGATGCCAAGAATGACAAGAAAGCCCTGGAAACTTGAGTGGGGGTGGGGGGAGGAAGCCTCCAGAGCCAAGGGGTGGTGCCTTTGGAAGCCATTCAACCCCTTAAAAGGTTGCCAGGATTCTGGGAGGGAAGGGGTTACCTCAAAGATATAAAAGCCGAGCAGGCGAAGGGCTGAGTTGCAGAGGAGTGGAAGGGAACCCACTGGAACAACCTCTGCCACCTCCGAGCCTGCTCAGCCAGCCTCTCTCTGCCCACCGAGCAGCGACCGCGGACCCAAGACCCTTACTCCGGACTTCGAAGCCAGCCATGTAAGTCTAAGGAAACCTAAAAGTTCGGATTGAGCATTTCAGTGATTTTTTAAACTAACCAATGCTTCTTTCTGTCTTTCAGAGCAATTTACCATCCGAGGAGCAAGAAACAAGGTAAAATGTATTTTGTTTTCTTTTGAAAATAGCGTGTTTTCCTGTGAAATGTAGTGAATGATAGTTTTCTCTTTACTGAATAATAAAATTTCCTTCCACATAGCAGGCAGATCACGGAGAAAATTCGGTAAGAATGAATTTTGGGAAATCCCAATTTGGTGTTTTTTTTTTTTTTTTTAAATCCTGACAACCTCTTTTTCAGTAAAATCCAATTGCCAGAACTCCTAGCACTTGCTGAATACGTGGGGAATGTATTTATCTTGTTTCTGAGTATAGTTACTCTTAGAGGGGGGGGAAAGGTAACAGGGAGAAAGGGGATTTTAGTATGTATTTGGTGCTATCAACTGTTCGGGGATTTTCTGTGTTGCTGCTTTAGACGGGAAATGATGTAAAAAGCTTGTTAAAATCTGCCTTATAACGTGATGTGTCAGAAAGTCACCAGTGTACCTTCTGAAAAGTAAGGTCTGAGCAGGGTACCGTGTCCCAGGTGGCAGTTGAACTTGGGAACGAAATGCTGTAGTTGGACGTGGCAGTTTTTCCACTAGTGGGTATCTAAATTGTAGTTTCACCCTAGGGTCGATCTAAATCTGGAAAAGCCTGCAAATTTGGAAAAGATCCACTTAGCCTAAGTTAGTCACTTTTCTTATAAAGTACTTAAAAAAAAATGTGTTTTCCACATACTGTACAGATCAAATTTGCCAAGATTCAACTTTCCTTTTATGTAGCTCATCGTGACCTGGAAGAAGTTTCCCAACTAGGTAAGTATTGGTAAATGTTAAAAACACGAAGAGCAGACAGGATTTCCAAGAGTGCTCCACTTTTAGAGAATCTGAGTTGAAAATTAACCGGTAGCCAGTAGTTACATATAAGTTAAGAGTTACAAGAGAAAAGGACCTTCTTCCTGAGTCCCTCTCCACTCCCCCGCCCACCCCAGTCCTCTAGGGGCTGGAGTTTCTCCACCCCTTGCCCCTAATTGGGTGGAGTTTGCCTTCAGAGCTGCCCCGCCCCTGGATCCTTCCCACCAGCCTCCTAAGGAAGGGAGATGGGATAGGGGCTGGCACCTGGCCAGTTGCCATCACATGCTGCTCCTCCCCCCTAGTCACCCCACAGATTGTCCAGCACCCCCTTATCCTCATCCCTCCCTGGCCCGCAGTGATCCGTGCCAAACCTCTTCCTTCCACCCCACCTGCGGGTACCCACTGCTCTTGCCCCAAGACAGAAAGGCCCTTCACAGTGAGAGCTTTCTCTTGGAGTCTCGGCTGTCTCTGCTACGGTTTCTTACAGATTTCCGGGCTGCTTTTGGAAAGAAAGAGTCATGTACGGTCATGTACTGTTTCTTCAACTGCCTTAAGCCTTTCCGGAGGGGACCTCCGACTTCCCTAGAATCCTTTAGGAGAAATAGCAGCACGCCATGGTTTGTAGAGATAAGGTGATGCAAACCATCGTGGGCTGTTACATTTTCCTAAAGGCCATGTCAATCAAGCCGGAGGGCCCCGCCCAGCACGCCTCAGTGCTGGGCCCCCGCTCCGCAGCTGGGTTGGCGGCTTTGGGAAGCTGGCACGAGGCTCGAAGGGACCGAGCGCTCGCCCCTCCGCTCGGCTGTGCCCTAGCAGCACGTCAAAACTGGAGTCATCTACCTAAATCCTCCAGTATTGCCTTGCTGCTTGAGTGAAGTAGGAGCCTAATTCTTTTTGCTACCCAGAAGACCCCGACCCGGCGACCTCGAGCAAGTCCAAGCAAGCTTAAGAGCACAAGACGACCTGGGCTCTCGAGGAGCCTGGGAATGAATGTATTTGTGTCCTACCCCCAATAAATGTTCTTCTCCCCTTTTTGAGATTCTGTGTGTGTGTGTGTGTGTTTTTTTTACTCTCCGACTCTCCCCACCCCATTTAATATGAAAATAAAGGACCAAGTCCCAGTCCAATATTGAGAAAAACATGGTGATGGGGGGGATTAAACCTATTTGGGAGGGGCCATCTTCCATAAAGAAAGCAAATCTATCTCCCCCTCCCCCCAAAAAGGGATGAATCAAGCAACTGGTTCAAAATCACCTGTCTGTCAGCTTGGGGGGAGGGGGGATGATCATGACTTTAAGCTTCCCAATGGAACAAATGAAAAGATCCCCTGGGGGTCCCTGGTGGCTGAGGAGATGGGGGTTGGGGGAGTACTAATGGGAAGATGCAGAGGAGGAGTGGTTAGCTCCCTGGTCCATGCCTTTCACTCCCGGGAGACCAGCCAGGATCTAGAGAGGGAACTGGTGGAAACGGGGCTAGAAGCCCTAGGCAGCCACAACAAGACAGAGGGCAAGATAGAAAGAGGCAGTAGCGGCTCAGGCTGTATATTAACGAAAAGGTGGAGAGAGGGTCCCAACTCCCAAACGCTGGGACTCTCATCTTTCAAGGGTGCTGGGACCCCTGTGGGTTACAGAGATTTCTGAGGAGAGGTGAAGTGTCCAAAAGCAAATGAAGGTGATTTCCAAGTTAAGCCCTCGATCACTGAAGTGCCAGGTTTCCCCAGTGGAACCCTGGGAACCTGCTTAGAGGATGCCTGGGGAAAAGAGTCTAGCTAGTGACAGGGCCATATAAGCCTGGCTAACAGGACAGAGGGAGAGGGTCAAACGGCTGGTTGCTGTCCACAGTCCCAATGCCAAGGCCCAAAAGGAGATAAGAAGTGCCTACAAACTGGGGGCAAACCCTCCTCGATATGGCATTGATGAATTGCTCAAGTAATCCTTGTGGGATTCTGGGAAATGCTGGTCCTACTCCTGGGTCCTGAGGATGAGCAGGGAGCAGAGACCTTCAAGACAATCTCAGCCAGCGCTAAGAAGTTTCTAGCACCCTAGGGTAATGTGAGGATGACTTCCTCTCCCTTCACCCCAATGCGCACTCCGGTGAGGGCACTGGAGATGCAGTTGGACCTGATGATCTGCTAGCACCCTCTTCACTCACAATTTCTTCATCTCCCTCCTACCAGCCAAATAAAGCTGAGTCTTGAAGCTATGGCAAAATTGCCGTGTCCTACTCAACACCCAATTCCTAGGTTGGGAACACTCATGGTTCCCAGAAAGCAATGCCCTCACTCCACTTTACACTGCCTCTTTCAATTTTTTGCCTTTCTCCCAGACTTCCCAAGTTTCTAATAATTGGGTTCATTCTCCTATGTCCAGCCCAGTCCTTGCTCTCTAGTCCCCAAATCTCTTGTGCCATTCAGTGGGGGTCAGCTCTCTCCACAGAGCTGGATCTCTCTGCCCATCCAGGCCCTGCCCTGGTCCCACTTCAGTAGAGCTGACTCCCTCACCAAGCTACCCTCTATCAACTCAGGTGGCTCCCAACTAGTCTCTGTTCAAACTTAGTCCCTTCCTGAGCCTGTTGCCCAAATCTGCTCAAAGCAATCAGTCTTCTACCTTCTTTCTCTTCACCCTCATCCACCCAAAGGGTAGCTGTTCCTGGATCTACTGCTTTACTCCCTGTCCTACTCACCGCCAACCCCCCTCCCCCATCCTACCAGGGTAGAAATCCACAACCTGCCTTTGCTTGGGATAGGAATGTCCTTATTTCTCAAGTGAGATTCTTCTCCCAGAGAGGGTATACTTTTATTTCCACTGTATGTGGGGGTGTTATGGGGGTGGGGGAGTGCCAATTTCCCAGCCAGGGCCACTGGGTTCTGTTCACCTCTTAAGGCTTTTATAGTCGATATTCCTCCATTTTGTTTAGACTATCAAATTTATTGGCATAAAGTTGGGCAAAGTAACTCCTAATTACGGCTCTAATTTCCTCTTCATTGGTGGAAAGTTCTCCCTTATCATTTTTGAGACTAACAATTTGATTTTCCTCTTTCCTTCTAAGGCTTTTATAATCTACTCTTTCCCACCCAGACTTCCCTTCAGATTTCAGGCCCAAGTCAAGGGATGGGGGGGGGGGGGAGGGGGGATGAACACAAACAACAGCTCTCCTTTCCCAGTCACAATATGGCAGAACCAGTCACAGCTCCTGGGGCTGGATGCACTTCTGGTCACTCCATTTCAGCTTCAGGGGACCAGTTGAAAATTCTGACTTAGAGGCTGTGCTCACCTCATCCTATCCCCAAGGAAAGTTATGCCCAGTAGGAACCATGTTCCGTGTTTCACAGGAGACACTAAGGGCAGAGAAGGACGAAACCGAAGGAAAGTGCAAATTGGAGAAAGACCTTGGATCCACAATGGAGCCAGGCAATGGTGTTCTGGTAAGTGTTTAACAACCAACTTTCCAATCCAAAATAACCCTATTCACAAGACATACTTTTACATTTAATCTGCTTACTTACACCTTCTTCCTTATTTACTTAAGTCTAAACAATCAACAAAACAATCGACCTAGCTCTAATTTGTAGTTTGCACCAATCCCCAAAGTGTAAATGCTCACAATGAAAATTCAATTAACTTTACTAGTTTCAACTGACTCCAGAACAACTCTGATCCCAAGCTACATGCACCCAAAGAGAGTAGACAATTGTGATGTGTAATAACTCACACATTCCCACCGCGCATGCACACACACACACACACACACACACACACACACACACACACTTTTATTTCCTAGACAAGTCCTTCTGCTGAGGTACTCAGATAGATGGTTAGGAACCTCTTGCCTAAAGGCTCCAGGCACTTGCTTTCTCAAGGTTGAAGTAGATAGATTTTCCTTCCATCTAAATGAGTTTCACAGAGGAGCTGTTCTAAATTGCTAATATGAACCTCTCTCCCCAAGTGCAAGGGGAAAAAAAAGATATCCCAAATGTCTTCAAGGCAGTCAGTCTTCTACCCTCTTTCTCATCACCCTCACCCACCCAAAGGGTAGCTGTTCCTGGATCTACTGCTTTAGTCTCCATCCTAAATCCCGAAAAGGATTTTCTTGTATAGGAGACCAAAAACAAAATAAAACAAATAAACAATAAAATACCATAGGATCATATTAGCATTATTTAAAACTGGAAGGAATCCAAGTGGTCATCTAGTCCCCAGCTTCTTAAACTGTGGGTTATAATCCCATATGGGGACTTGTAATTGAATGTGGGAATCACAAAACTATGATATTATCAGTAAATGTATCAGGGGTGAAACAAGGATGTCCATTATCACTATTATTATTCAACATTGTAGTAGAAATGTTGACTTTAGCAATAAGAAAAGAAAAAAGAAATTAAAAGAATTAGAATAGGCAATGAGGAGATAAAACTATCGTTCTTTGCAGATGATATGATGATATTCTTAGAGAATCTTAGAAAATCATCCAAAAACCTACTTGGAACAATATTATCAATATTTCATTGATATACCAATTTTATATACATACACACCTGAGATAATATAAAAATTTCTTGGGCTAAAAGGAGATACAAGTGGAAAAAAGTTTAAGAAGCCCAGATCTAGTCCATCTCCTTATTTCACAGCTCAGAAATTGAGGTACTAACAAATCAAGTCACCAGCCACAGACACTGGAACAATAGAGCTGGTTTGGAATCCAGACCCTCTAAATCTACATGCAGCAGCCTCTTTCTGCCAGGCTATGTTGCTTGCTTGGTAACCAATTTCTCGTTTGACTATAGGCAGAAGAACCACTAAAAACAAATTAATCCACGAAAGAGTAATACACAAAAAAGGCTCTCATACCATTTTCAAGAACTTTAAGATATCAGGAACTGTTAGGATATCAATCACTTATTTTTGACAGGATTAGGTTCCTGGAAGGTAGCAAGATTGATAAGTGGTATTAATAATTTCATTTGTTCAGTGTTTTAGCTATTCACATCCATTATCTCACTTGGTTCAAATAACAATTCTGTGTAGTTGGTTATGCATATATTATCAAGAGTGTTCCTTTCAATATGAATAGATAATTTTCAGATGAAGAAATTGAAGCCATTTCTAATCATACAAAAAGGTGCTCTAAATCACTATTGATCAGAGAAATGCAAATTAAGACCACTCTGAGGTACCACTACACACCTCTCAGATTGGCTAAAATGACAGGAAAAGATAATGATGAATGTTGAAGGGGATGTGGGAAAACTGGGACAATAAAACATTGTCGGTGGAACCATGAACTGATCCGACCATTCTGGAGAGCAATTTGAAACTATGCCCAAAGGGCTATCAAAGTGTGCATACCCTTTAATCCAGCAGTGTTGCTATTGGAGCTGTATCCCAAAGAGATAATAAAGGAGGGAAAGGGTCCCACATGTGCAAAAATGTTTGTGGCAGCCCTTTTTGTAGTGGCTAGAAACTGGACACTGAGTGGGTGCCCATCAGTGGGGGAATGGCTGAGTAAATGATGGTCTATGAATGTTATAGAATATTATTGTTCTCTAAGAAACGATCAGCAGGGTGATTTCAGAGAGACCTGGAGAGACTTACATGAACTGATGCTAAGTGAAGTGAGTGGAACCAGGACATCATTATACACAGCAACAGCAAGATAATATGATGATCAATTCGGACGGACATGGCTCTTTTCAACAATGAGATGATTCAGACCAGTTCCAATGGTCTTGTGAGAGAGAGAGCTATCTACACCTAGAGAGAGGCCTGTGGGATCTGAGTGTGGATCACAACACAGCATTTTCACTCTTTTTGTTGTTGTTTGCTTGCATTTTGTTTTCTTTCTTTTTTCCTTTTTGACTCCTGATCTATATTGTAGTGTTTATGCACAACTCTTCTTTCCTATCTCTGCCAAGTCTTCTACTTTAACTCTGCTCCTTAAAATGCCTTGCTATTACTTAACCTCCTCCCACCCACAGATCCCTCCTTTATCTTCTCCCCCCTTTTTCTCTGCATCTCCCTCCATCTTTCCCTTCCCCTCATTTCTTTATAGATTGTGGAGGGTGCTATACCCTTCATGGTATATATGTAATGTTGCCTATTTAAGCCTTTTCTGATGTGAATAGGTTTTCAGAATTATGAGCCTTCCTCCCCCTCAAATGTCTCTGTCTATTCTTCCTCTGCTCCTCATTTGTAGAAATCTTTTTTGTGAGCTACCCAATTCCTGATGTCAATTGTAAACATGGGATACATTTCCATGTAGAAAACATAAACAATTTGTCCACATTGAGTACCTTAAAATTAATCTTGGATAGTGGTTCTTTTATGTTAAATTTTTGACTGAGTTCTGATTTGGTTGATAGAAAGTCCTGAAAATCCGCAAGTTCGTTGAATGTCCATTTTTTCCCATTAAATATTATGGATAATTTTGCTGAATATGATATTTTTGACCACAGGCCTAATTTTTTTGATTGCCAGTATATAAGATTCCAGGGCCTGTGGTCTTTTATTGTGGTTGCTGATAACTCCTGCACAATTCCAATTATTGCTCCAGCATATTTGAATTATTTTTTTTCTTGTTTCTTGCAAAATTTTCTTTATGATCTGGAGTTTTTGAAATTTGGTAATAATATTCCTATATGGTTTCCGCAAAGGATCTCTTTGAGGTGGTGATTGGTGGATTTTTTTCTATTTCTACTTTTCCCTCATGGTTTGTTACTCCAGAACAATTTTCTTGGATTATTTCTTGCATTATTGTGTTCTTTTTTTGGTCACAGCTTTCAGGTAATTCAATTATTCTTATATTTTCTCTTCTTGATCTGTTCTCTAGATTTTCCCATAACATGTTTCACATTCTGTTCTATTTTTTCATTCTTTATATTTTGTTTTGTTATTTCGCGGTCTCTATATAGCTTCATTGACTTCCCCTTGCCCAATTCTAATTTTCTTTTCTTTTTTTTTTAAATTAAAGCTTTTTATTTGTATAGCATATGTATGGGTAGTTCCTCAGCATTGATCCCAATTCTAATTTTCAAAGAGTTATTTTCATCTTTAAGACTCTGTATCTCCTTTTCTAGTTGGATAACTTTTTTTTTTCATAATCTTGTTTTCTTGGATTTTATTTTGTTTTGTTTTTCCTCAATGTCTCTCATGATTTTTTTTTATTAAAGCTTTTTATTTGTATAACATATGTATGGGTAGTTCCCCAGCATTGATCTTTACAAAGCTTTCCATTACAAATTTTACCCCCAGTCCCCTCCCTTCCCCTAGATGGCAGGAAGTCCACTACATGTTAATAATGTTGAAATGCTTGAGAAGTTATGCAAGAAAAATCCTATCTACAAGAAAAAAAAAAAAGAATCAGAGAAAGGCAACACAATGCAAACAAATGTCAGTAGAGATCATGAAAATGTTACGTTGTGGTCCATATTTCATTTCCCTCTCTCTGGGTGTATATGGTTTTCTTCAGTGAACAATTGGAACTGGTTTGAGACAATTCTTTGTTGCAGAGAGCCATGTCCATCAGAATTGATCATCATGTAATACTGTTGTTGCTGTGTATGATGATCTCCTGATTCTGCTCGTTTCACTCAGCATCAGTTCATGCAAGTCTCTCCAGGCCTCTCTGAAATCGTCCTGCTGGTCGTTTCTTACAGAGCAATAATATTCCATAACATTCATATACCATAATTTATTCAGCCACTCTCCAATTGATGGGCATCCCTTCAGTTTCCAGTTTCTAGCCACCACAAAAAGGGCCGCCACAAACATTCTTGCACATGTGGGGCCCTTTCCCTCCTCTAAGATCTCTTTGGGATATAGGCCCAGTAGAAACACTGCTGGGTCAAAGGGTATGCAGAGTTTGACAACTTTTTGGGCATAGTTCCAAGTTGCTCTCCAGAATGGTTGGATCCGTTCACAGTTCCACCAACAATGTATCAGTGTCCCAGTTTTCCCACATCCCCTCCAACATTCATCTTTATCTTTTCCTGTCATTTTAGCCAATCTGACAGGTGTGTAGTGGTATCTCAGAGTTGTCTTAATTTGCATTTCTCTGATCAATAGTGATTTGGAGCAACTTTTCATATGACTAGAGATGGTTTTAATTTCATCATCTGAAAATTGTCTGTTCATATCCCTTGACCACTTATCTATTGAAGAGTGGCTTGAATTCTTATATATATGAGACAATTCTCTATAAATTTTAGAAATGAGGCCTTTATCAGAACCATTAAATGTAAAGATGATTTCCCAATTTGATGCTTCCCTCCTAATCTTGTCTGCATTTGTTTTGTTTGTACAGAAACTTTTTAACTTAAGATAATCAAAATTATCCATCTGGTGTTCAATTAGGAGTTCCAGGTCTTCTTTGGACATAAATTTATTCCCTCTCCACAGGTCTGAGAGATAAATTATATTACGTTCCTCTAACTTGCTTACAAAGTCCCTCTTTATATCTAGATCATGAACCCATTTAGATCTTATCTTGGTATGTGGTGTTAGGTATGGGTCAAGCCCTAATTTCTTCCACACTAGTTTCCAATTTTCCCAGCAGTTTTTGCCAAATAGTGAGTATTTATCCCAAAAGCTGGGGTCTTTGGGTTTATCGAATACTAGATTGTTAAGGTTTTTGCCTAAATTGTCCTGATATCCTATCCTGTGCCACTGATCGACTGCTCTATTTCTTAGCCAGTACCAAACGGTTTTGATGACCGCTGCTTTATAATATAGTTTTAGATCTGGTACAGCAAGGCCACCTTCATCTGCCTTTTTTTTTTCATTAATCCCCTTGAAATCCTTGACCTTTTGTTCTTCCAAATGAACTTTGCTACTATTTTTTCTAGATCTGTAAAATAATTTCTTGGGAGTTTGATTGGTATGGCACTAAATAAGTAGATTAGTTTGGGTAGTATTGTCATTTTTATTATGTTCGCTCTGCCTACCCATGAGCACTTAATATTTTTCCAATTGATTAGGTCTGATTTTATTTGTGTGGAAAGTGTTTTGTATTTTAGTTCGTATAGTTTCTGACTTTTCCTTGGCAGATAGATTCCCAAATATTTTATCCTATCATCTGCTATTTGGAATGGAATTTCTTTTTGTATCTCCTGCTGCTGAACTTTGTTGGTAATATATAAGAATGCTGATGATTTATGTGGATTAATTTTGAATCCTGCCACTTTGCTAAAGTTGTGAATTGTTTCTAGTAGTTTTTTAGTTGAGTCTCTAGGGTTCTCTAAGTATACCATCATGTCATCTGCAAAGAGTGATAATTTGGTTTCTTCATTACCTACTCTGATTCCTTTTATCTCTTTTTCTTCTCTTATTGCTAAAGCTAACATTTCTAATACAATATTAAATAGTAATGGTGACAGTGGGCAGCCTTGTTACACTCCTGATCTTATGGGGAATGGTTTTAGTTTGTCTCCATTACATATGATGCTTGCTGATGGTTTTAAATAGATGCTGCTGATCATTTTAAGGAAAAGCCCATTTATTCCTATACTCTCTAGTGTTTTTAATAGGAAAGGGTGTTGGATTTTGTCAAAGGCTTTTTCTGCATCTATTGAGATAATCATATGGTTTTTGTTAATTTGGTTATTAATATAATTAATTATGCTGATAGTTTTCCTAATATTGAACCAGCCCTGCATCACTGGTATAAATCCTACTTGGTCATAGTGTACTATCCTGGGGATGACTTTCTGTAATCTCATTGCTAATATCTTATTTAAAATTTTTGCATCAATATTCATTAGGGAAATTGGTCTATAGTTTTCTTTCTCAGTTTTTACCCTACCAGGTTTAGCTATCAGCACCATATCGGTCTCATAGAAGGATTCTGGCAGTATACCTTCTGTCCCTATTTTCTCAAATAGTTTGTGTAGTATTGGAATCAATTGTTCTTTGAATGTTTGGTAGAATTCACATGTAAATCCATCTGGCCCTGGAGATTTTTTCTTAGGGTGTTGGTTAATGGCTTGTTCTATTTCTTTTTCTGATATGGGGCTATTTAAATAATTTATATCCTCTTCTGTTAACCTGGGCAATCTATATTTTTGTAGATATTCCTCCATTTCATTTAGATTATCAAACTTACTGGCATAAAGTTGGGCAAAGTAACTCCTAATTATTGCTCTAATTTCCTCTTCATTGGAGGAAAGTTCTCCCTTATCATTCTTGAGACTAACAATTTGATTTTCCTTTCTCCTTTTTCTTATCAAATTAACTAAAGGCTTATCTATTTTGTTGGTTTTTTCATAGAACCAACTCTTAGTTTTACTTATTAACTCAATAGTTTTCTTGTTTTCGATTTTATTAATTTCTCCTTTTACTTTTAGAATTTCCAATTTAGTATTTAATTGAGGGTTTTTAATTTGTTCTTTTTCTAGTTTTTTTAATAATAAGCCCAATTCATTGATCTTTTCTTTCTCTATTTTATGCAAGTAAGCATCTAGAGATATAAAATTACCCCTTATAACAGCTTTGGCCGTATCCCACAAATTTTGGTATGTTGTCTCCTTATTGTCATTCTCCTGGATGAAATTATTGATTGTGTCTATGATTTGCTCTTTCACCCATTCATTCTTCAGGATTAGATTATTTAATTTCCAATTACCTTTTGGTTTATTTTCTCCTGGACTTATATTGCATGTGATTTTTATTGCATCATGATCTGAAAAGGATGCATTTACTATTTCTGCCTTTCTGCATTTGATTTTAAGGTTTTTATGCCCTAATATATGGTCAATTTTTGTATATGTTCCATGGACTGCTGAGAAAAAAGTAAACTCTCTACTGTCTCCATTCAACTTTCTCCATAGATCTATCATACCTAACTTTTCTAACAATTGGTTTATCTCCCTAGTTTCTTTCTTGTTTATTTTGTAGTTTGATTTATCTAATTCTGAGAGAGCAAGGTTGAGATCCCCCACTAGTATCGTTTGGCTGTCTATTTCTTCTTGCATCTCTCTTAATTTCTCCCCTAGGAATTTGTGTGCTATTGCACTTGGTGCATATATATTTAATATAGATATTGCTACATTATCTATGGTACCCTTTAATAGAATAGTTTCCTTCCTTATCTCTTTTGATTAGATCTATCTTGGCTTTTACTTGATCTGAGATAAGGATTGCTACCCCTGCTTTTTTTTGTTCACCTGAAGCATAATATTTTCTGCTCCAGCCATTTACCTTCATTCTATATGTGTCACTATGTTTTAAATGTGTTTCTTGTAGACAACATATTGTGGGATTCTGGTTTTTAATCCAGTCTGCTATCCGCTTCCGCTTTATGGGAGAGTTCATCCCATTCACATTCACAGTTAGAATAACTAATTCTTTATTTCCTGCCATCTTATTTACCCAAGTTATGTTTTCCCCTTTCCTTTCCCCTTTCTCCCTTCCCCCCTCCTCAGTACTTTGCTTTTGATGACCCCTCCCCCAAACAATACTCCCCTTTCCTTTCCCCTTTTTCCCTTCCCCCCTCCTCAGTACTTTGCTTTTGATGACCCCCTCCCCCA
>JAJPUD010002265.1:308688-321224 GCA_023553655.1 Myrmecobius fasciatus
TTTTTTTTTTTTTTTTAGACAGTGTGGATATCTCTTTAAGGTAGGGGAAAAAAAAGCGGTGGCTGCAAAAAGCTTTGCCCTGGGGCACTTCGGCGAGTTGACTTAAGGTGCTGGGCCGGTGGGGGCTAGGACTAAGTCCGAATTACTCCTTAAACAAGGCAAGTCTGCCAGAACACCTGCCCCCAATCAGGGCGGAGTGTCCCGAGTGCCTCAGATAAACTCCAGGTGTTTGGAATTTGGAGTTTGGAATTTCTTCCAGGATGAGCTGAGCTGAGTCCCACCCTCACTTCCGGCCTGCGCAGTTGTCGTCTATTTATCTCTCGGTCCGAGTCCGACTAACCTGATATGAAGTTATCCAGAGAGCTGTGCCCAAATATTTCTGAGTTCGTTGACTTGAAGATCAGTTCGGAGGCTTATTTTATTGTTGATTTGAGAGAAGATCGGAGGAAAGGCAGAAAGTCACCTTTTCACTCGGCCATCTTGGCTCCGCCCCTCAATAGCCTCTCTCATGATTTTTTAAACTCTCTCTCTCTCTCTCTTTTTCTTTTTTTTTTTGTTTTTTGATTTTTGATTTTTACATTTTCTTTTGAGTAATATAAATTATTTCTGAGCAGGGAGCTGTTTACTGTTACTCTTTGGGATAAAAGAAGCTCTTTTTACTCGAGTGTCCTCCTCTGAAGATGAATCCCAGTCTTCCATATTCTCTTATTAAGTTTCGATGGTTGGGTTTTTTCTTTGTAGATTTTTTTTTTTTCAAAAATGAGAAGTATTAGTGTAAGCTCCTCTAATCATGGGGTGGGGGGATGGTGTCTCTGCTTTCACTTCAACTCCCCCCTCTGACCTGAACTCCAAACCAAGAGCTCTTCCCTCCCTTAAGTGCCTGCCACCAGCAGTCTCCCTACCCTCCTGCTTTTACTCTCCTGGTGTGCTGGCTCCTTCTTGCTCAGGACTGACCCCCTGTAGCACAGCTAGGCCTGGCATTCCTCATAAGTAGAGAGTGCCTTAGTCTTCCTGGACTCAGATCCCTGGGAGGTGAAAATCTCTGTTGTTCTTCCGGAGGCTCTAGCTACACCCAGCTTGCCCCAGGGGTACCTACTTGGTGTTTGTGGGGAGCTAGCCTGGAGGGGTTTGCATTTCACAGGGCCTAATCCCCAGCCTGAGGGTTTTCTTAGGATCTTCACTCTTTCATCTTCCCAGAATTCTCTAAAGGGAAATTTTTTTTAAATTAAAGCTTTTTATTTTCAAAAATACATGGATAATTTTTCTTTCTTTTTTAACCATTCATTCAAAACAGTCAATGCTATTTTATTTTTCCTCCTTTCTACTCATTTGGCACTATTTTTCTTTTAAAAGCTTTTTCTTTTCTTTTTTTTTTTTTTATTAAAGCTTTTTCTTTGTATAACATATGTATGGGTAGTTCCCCAGCATTGATCTTTACAAAGCTCTCCATTACAAATTTTACCCCCAGTCCCCTCTCCTCCCCTAGAGGGCAGGAAGTCCACTACATGTTAATAATGTAATAATAGTTGACAAGTTGTGCAAGAAAAATCCTATCTACAAGAAAAAAAAAAAAAAAGAAAGAAAGAAAAGAAAACCAGAGAAAGGAAACCCAATGCAAGCAAACCTCAATAGAGAGCATGAAAATGTTATGTTGTGGTCCATATTTCCTATCCCTCTCTCTGAGTGTATATGGCTTTCTTCAGTGAACGATTGGAAGTGGTTTGAAACATTTCATTGTTGAAGAGAGCCATGCCCATCAGAATTGATCACCATATAGTCTTGTTGTTGCCGTGTATAATGATCTCCTGGTTCTGCTCGTTTCACTCAGCATCAGTTCATGCAAAGTCTCTCCAGGCCTCTCTGAAATCGTCCTGCTGGTCATTTCTCACAGAACAATAATATTCCGTAACATTCATATACCATAATTTATTCAGCCACTCTCCAATTGATGGGCATCCCTTCAGTTTCCAGTTTCTAGCCACTACACAAAGGGCTGCCATGAACATTCTTGCACATGTGGGTCCCTTTCCCTCCTCTAAGATCTCTTTGGGATATAGGCCCAATAGAAACACTGCTGGGTCAAAGGGTATGCACAGTTTGATAACTTTTTGAGCATAGCTCCAAATTGCTCTCCAGAATGGTTGGATCTGTTCACAGTTCCACCAACAATGTATTAGTGTCCCAGTTTTCCCACATCCCCTCCAACATTCATTGTTATCTTTTCCTGTCATTTTAAAAGCATTTTATTTTCAAAACATATTCATGGATAATTTTTCAACAATGACCCTTGCAAAGCTTTGTGTTTGAAATTCCCCCCCCCTTTCCCTTTCCCCCTTCCCTAGATGGCAAGTAATTCAACATATGTTAAACATGTTGAAATATATGTTAAATCCAATATATGTATACATATTTATGTAATTCTCTTGCTGCATAAGAAAAATTAGATAAAAAATGATAAAGAAAAAACAAAAAGCAAACAAACAACAACAAAAAAAGTGAAAATACTATGTTGTAATGCACACTCAGTCCCTTAGCTGGATGCAGATGGCTCTTTCCATCACAACTCTATTGGAACTGGCCTGAATCACCTCATTGTTGAAAAGAGCCATGTCCCTCTCTTCAACAATGAAATGTTTCAAACCACTTCCAATCGTTCACTGAAGAAAGCCATATATACTCAGAGAGAGGGATATGAAATATGGACCACAACATAACATTTTCATGCTCTCTATTGAGGTTTACTTGCATTGGGTTTCCTTTCTCTGATTTTTTTTTTCTTGTAGATCCGAGTTTTCTTGCACAACAATGATAAGTGTGGAAATATGTATACACATATTCGATTTGTCAAGTATTTTAACATAATTAACATGTAGTGGACATCCTGCCATCTAGAGGAGGGGTGGGGACTGGGGGTAAAATTTGTAATGGAAAGCTTTGTAAGATCAATGCTGAGGAACTACCCATACATATGTTATGCAAATAAAAATTTTAAAAAAAGAAAAGAAAAATAAATAAAATAAATAAATGCTTATTAACTCATCTGTATCAGAAATTACACAAAAATTACCCTTAAGTAGCCTGGAGATAGCTATAGACTATCAAAAATACATAAGGAACTATGTAACATATCACTCTAAGTTAAAAAACAATAGCACCTACCATTCCTGGCAATTGCAGAACCTTTCATCTATGGAACTCAGTTCTTGGGTTGTCACTGTCTTGATTCGTGAACCTACTATATGTAGACTTGTAGCAGCTACGGTCCATAAAATTGGTGGATGTGAAGAGTTTTTTAGGCAAAACTGATTCTTACATTCAAACTGAATACATAGATTATTACAATGATATAACCTAAGTTCAAAGAATCCTAAAATTCAGGCTCAAATTAACAAATTAATTAATTCAATAACTGCAGAGTTATTTTAAAAGCACTTTTGTCCACAGAATTCTCATTGAAAATCAAGCTTGACTATTATAGAAAATGTACAAACTTAATTAAATTGGTTTTATATAGCAAATTGCTATTGGCTTTAATGTTGCATGGGACTCTAATGTTATCTGTAAAAATAGAGGGATCTTCAGGTCAATATTTTCTGGCTGTCAAGTATTTTAACATAATTAACATGTAGTGGATATCCTGCCATCTAGGGGAGGGGTGGGGAGTTGGGGGGAAAAAATCTGTAACAGAAAGTCTTGTAAGGGTTAATGTTGAAGAATTACCCATACATATGTTTTGCAAATAAAATAAAATTTAAAAAAATATTTTCTGGCTGTTATAGTATTAATTGCCTCAATATTTTTTTCAATTTTTATTCTAGCCAATACTTAGAAGGAATGATAATACTTAAAATGCATTGGATTTTTTTCTTTTGGTCTAGTTTGTGAAGAAATTTACACGAATTTTATGTAAAATTAAGATATATCAGAATGTCTGTAATTAAGTCCATTGTCTACAAAGTGCTTATTGTATGATTTACCTTAAAGAATGAATAAAGATACATTCTAAGACACCCCCCCCGCAAAAAAAAGAGCCACGTCCATCAGAACTGATCATTGTATAATATTGCTGTTGACATGTACAATGATCTCTTGGTTTTGCTCATTTCACTCAGCATCAGTTCCTGTAAGTCTCTCCAGGCCTCTCTGAAATCATCCTGCTAATCGTTTCTTACAGAACAATAATATTCCATAACATTCATAGACCATAATTTATTCAGCCACTC
Source organism: Myrmecobius fasciatus (assembly GCA_023553655.1). Classification (NCBI taxonomy): domain Eukaryota; kingdom Metazoa; phylum Chordata; class Mammalia; order Dasyuromorphia; family Myrmecobiidae; genus Myrmecobius; species Myrmecobius fasciatus. Next base: position 312,912 of record JAJPUD010002265.1, read on the forward strand.
TCCAATTGATGGGCATCCCCTCAATTTCCAGTTTCTTGCCACTACAAAAAGGGCTGCCACAAACATTTTTGCACATGTAAGTCCCTTTCCCTCCTTTATGATCTCTTTGGGACACAGGCTCAGTTAGAGACACTGCTGGCTGGATCAAAGGGTATGAACATTTTGATAGCCCTTTGGGCATAGTTCCAAATTGCTTCCAGAATGGTTGGATCAGTTTACAATTCCACTGACAATGTTTTAGTGTCCCAATTTTCCCACATCCCTTCCAACATTTATCATTATCTTTTCCTGCCATTTTAGCCAGTCTGAGAGGTGTGAAGTAGCATCTCAGAGCTGTTTCAATTTGAATTTCTTTAATCAATAATGATTTAGAGTATTTTTTCATATGACTAAAAATAGTATTAATTTCTTCATCTGAAAATTGTTCATATTCTTTGACCATTTAACGATTGAGAAATGGCTCATTTCTATAAATTTGACTCAGTTCTCTATATATTTGAGAAATGAGGCCTTTATCAGAGGAACTTGATGCAAAATTTTTTTGTACAGTTATGATTACTATATTTTGTCATTTCTTAATACCCAATAATATTCCATCATATTGATGAAATGTTCACAAACTTCAATGTGTACTTGCTATTTTCTTTTATTGCATGAAAGCAAATTCCTTAAAGGCAGGGACTTTCATTTATGTCTTTGTATCCCCAGGTGATTAACAAATGCTTGCTGATTGATTTATACTTGCTTTGTGAATGAATTTAAATGCTTTATTAATTAAAGCACTATGAAATGTCAGTGCAAAAAGTATTGTGCTGGAAAGTCAGTAGATGTAGTATTGAGACCAGTCTCCCTCATTTTCTGCCTGTGTGTCCTCAGCCAAGTAATTTCCCTTTTGGGGGCCTGAGTTTTTCCTCTGAGGGGAATATCCTTTTTTTAAATAGTAATTTTGAGTGGAATTTATTTTTTTATATTTTCTCTCTGGGTCTTGATAATGTGCAAAAAGGTTAATGACATACATTGGATTATTTGCTGTCTAGGGAAAGGGTTGAGGGGGAAGGGAGTGAGAAAAAATTGGGAAAACAAAGTTCCAAATAAAACCAAAGATAGTTTTCATTTTATAACCTACTTATTAATGTTATTATTAATTTTAATTAAATATAGTACCCTAAATAAACCATCATATATTCTGCAAAACATAATCATTTTCTTTTTTTCTTTTCCTGTGCTTATTTTTTTTAATAGAAAAACAGAAAAGAAAAACAAAACAAAACAAAGCAGAATGTTGTCATGTGCCCAGAAGTATGTCAGGAAGGATTCAAAATATAACAATGAATTTCCAGTTCAAGAAAGAATATATAATAGTAAATGAACTTATATTCATGAGTGTCTATCTTTTCTTCAGTTCCTTGTAAGTTCGAAAGAGAGAGAAGAAAAAAAAAACAAACAAGCAAACAACAACAACAATAACAACAAAAAGGTGAAAATACTATGCTTTAATGCACTTTCAATTTCCACAGTTCTTTTTCTGGATGTGATTGGCACTTTCCATCACAAGTTTATTGGAATTGTCTTGAATCATCTCATTGTTGAAAAAGAGCCACTTTCGTCAGAGTTGATCTTGTAGTTACTGCGTACAGTGTTCTTTTCATTCTACTCACTTCATTTAGCATCAGTTCATATAGGTCTTCCCAAGTTTTTCTGAAATCATTCTGCTCATCATTTCTTACAGAACAATAATATTCCATTATTTTCATATACCATAACTTGTTCAACTATTCCCTGACTGAGCATCCACTCAGTTTCCAGTTCCTTGCCACTACAAAAAGGGCTGCTACAAACATTTTTGCACACGTGGGTCCTTTTCCCTCTTTTATGATCACTTTAGGATATAAGCCCTGCAGAGACAGACTGCCGGATCAAAGGGTAAGCACAGTTTTATAGTCCTTTGGGTAGAGTTCCAAATGCAAGTTAAGATAACTCTGAGGTACACACCTCTCAGATTGGCTAAAAAGACAGGAAAAGCTAATGATAACTGTTGAAGGGGATGTGGGAAAATTGGAAGACGAATGCATTATTGGTGAAATTGTAAACTGATCCAACCATTCTGGAGAGCAATTTGGAACTATGCCCCAAGAACTGTGGAGACTGAATGTGGATCAAAGTATAGTATTTTCACCCTTTGTTGTCGTTGTTGTTGTTTGCTTGGGTTTTTTTCAGTTTCTCATTTTTTCCCCTTTTGATCTGATTTTTCTTGTGCAGCATGACGAATATGAAAATATGTTTAGAAAAATTGCACATGGTTAACCTATTGATTGAGGAGAGGTGAAGGGGAAGACAGGGAGAAAAATTTGTTGTTGTTTTAATAATAATAGCTTTTTATTTTTCAAAATGCATGCAAAGATAGTTTTCAACATTCACCTCTGCAAAATCTTAAGTTCCAAATTTTTCTCCCTCCCTCTCCTGGAAAGCAAGCAATCCAACACAGTTTAAACATGTGCAGTTCTTCTAAACATATTTCCATGTTTATCATGCTGTGCAAGAAAAATCAAATCAAATGAGGAAAAAAAATGAGAAAGAAAAAAAAACAAGCAAATAAATAATAACAAAAAAAGATGAAAATATTATGCTGTGATCACATTCAGTCTCCATAGTTCTCTCTCTGGATGTGGATAGCTCTTTCCATCACAAATCTTTTGGAAAAGGGGGCAGCTAGGTGGCGCAGTGGTTAGAGCACCAGCCCTGAAGTCAGGAGGACCTGAGTTCAAATGTGATCTCAGACACTTCCTAGCTGTGTGACCCTGGGCAAGTCACTTAACCCCAATTGCCTCAGCAAAAAACAAAAACAAACAAAAAAACAAATCTATTGGAATTGCCTTGAATCACCTCATTGTTGGAAAGAGCCAAATAAGGAAGAAAAATTTGGAACACAAGATTTTGCAAAGATGAATGTTGAAAACTATTTTTGCAAGTATTTGGAAAAATAAAATACTCTAAAAAAGACTTAAAATTAAAAAAAAAAAAAGTGACTTACATGAACTGATGCCGAGTGGTGAGCAGTACATTGTACAGTATGTAACTATATACCAAATTAATGGCCTCAGGGTCAGCACAGTCAAATTCTGCCTGTCACATAATGGTTCTGAAGGTGATACCATGTATATTGGCTCAGAGCTACTTCTAGTAGCAGGCCACATACATGTTGCATTCTGGGAGGCAAGAGAGTCTCCCTGCCCCCTTATTCCCAGTTCTTTCCCATTATGCCCTGAAGCATAGCGACTTCTAAGGCAAGGCTTCCTACTTTCACATCAGGGAAGATGGCTCTTTGCCCCCCATAGCTGGCTTCCCCAACCTTCTCTAGACCTAGAAGTGGGGGAGGGTATAATTGCCTGCCTCCCAATCCTGTGGGGCCTTGCCCCGGGATCTTTTCCAGTCTGTAGAGCAGACACCTTTTTCCATCTCCTGCCCCTTAACCCCCAATATTTTCTCCAAAAAAAAAAAAATCTAGCACTTTGATTGGGCTTCCATATTTCCATGGCATTCTCTTGCTCTCTGAGTAGTGGCGGTTGAGATACAGTGGTCAGGTATCATAAGACATATCTGCCAGGAGGAAGAACCTCAAGAGAGAACAATGAAGAGTGTAACCTCATGTCACCCAAAGAGAACTTCTTCCTACCCCAGGGCCATCTCAAATATCTCCAACCCCAAGGTCCTTGCCTGTTCTAAGCTTCAGTGGGGCCCTGCCCCAGAACCATCATTGGGGCCAGATTGTCTTCTTGGCAATAAGACTTTTCTCTCCTGCCCTTCAAGGCCTTCTCCAGCATAAGCATGGCACTTGCAGCTCTTGACCAACTTCTCATTCCTCCACCCACTCCTAGCTGCTGTAACACACAGTAGGACTTCTTAAACTTCTCCCATTCACAATTCCATTTTGCCTAAGGAATTTTTATAAGACTCTGGGTACATAGATATATAAAGGAGGTATACAAATTAAACATCTACTGAAAATAAATCATAATTTCACAATCTCCACATTCAGTTACCCCCCACACACATAAGGTCACAACCCACAGTTTAAGAAGCTTTGATATACAGCATGTAATATCACCACCTGCCAAGAAGTCCAACCTCAAGGGAGGTGCTGGAATAGTCTCATCTCATGTTTCTCATGCTGGGTCTTTCTCCAGCCATTGATACTCACCTGAATTCACTCAAAGGTTAGCATACTCTCATCACCTGATACTGGATCCATCCCAGTGATTCTGCAACTCTTGACTTCCAATGTATAAACTTGATTCCTCATCTTCAATTCACTATAATCTGAGTTTCTCTACCCCGACCCAAGCTCCATAATGCCTCACTCCAGGTCAGCCTATACAGTATACTCTGCCTGCTCTACAATGAACAAGCTTCCTTGCATTTTAAAGCTTTCTTTCTCACTCTTTCCCTGTTCTGGCTCTCATTGGGACATGACTCCCTTCTAATGACACTACTTTTTTTTGCTGCCTTTTCCAGTGCTGGCTACCTTTTCTCTCCTACCTCCTGGTTTGATGTTACTGGTTATGGAGGTAGAAGGGTCCATCCTTTCCCTAGCTACTTCCAGACTCTCCTACACCCCCCCCCCCACTAAGCAGCCTTTTGTCCCTTGAGATTCATACTACCCACATATATTGCTTAGTTCAGATCCTGGTGGTCAACTTATTCTTGACCACTGGGATATTCTCTTTCCTTCCTCTGTGAGTTCAGTGCTCAGTCTTTCCTCCCCATCTCTACAATTTTCTCAGTAGGGAACTTCAACATACATATTGATACCCTGCTCAAAGACTCTGCTCCATGTATTAGATTACCTGTCATCTAGGGGTGGGGGATGGGGGAAAGGAGGGGAAAAGCTTGGAACAAAAAAAAAAACTTTTGCAAAGGTCAAATGTAGAAAAATCACTCATATGTTCTGTAAATAAAAATAAAAAAAATAAATAAATAAAAGTCTGCTCCATTCCCATGATCTATGCCTTTACTTTCTCCCTCTCACTAAACAAATAAACAAATAAATAGATGGATGGATGAATAAATAAATGAATAGATAAATAAATAAACCAAAACATGCCTTTATGAAAAGAGGGAACACACACTATGATACTTCGAACTCCCTCTCTGCCCCACCTTGGGAACCAACTCTAGCTCTCTCCAGCCTGGAGATCTCAGCAGGAGCCTGCCTCAGAAAAGGCATAGCTTCTAGCCTTTGGACAATGTTCCACCTCCCCTCTTCATGTCCCCAGGCAAAGGCGAAGCCCCAAGACCTCACCTATATTCCCTAGTCAGAGACAAAACCCCAACCAATAGGCCTCCCTCAACTGATTCTTTATAAAAATTCTGGTCAGATCTGCAGCTAGAGGAGCTTGGGAGGGAGGGAGGGAGTAGGGGAGGACAGATAGTGGAGTCCTGATGGAATAGAAAATGTCTCCATGAATTCTGCACTATAATGGCTACCTTCTCTGCCTGCTCTCTAAGCCCTCACCACCACCTCTTAGTTTCCTGGCTTCCCTAAATATTCCACTCAAACCCCAACTTCTGCAGAAAGCCATTCCCATCATGCAACAAACAACTCTCTCCCCTTCCTCCCCCCCCCCCCCCCGGCCTAGTTATTTACTTGACTTTCCCATGAGAGTTTCAGTTATTGGACTGCCCAGACTGTTTTGGTCTTTGGGATTGTATTCTGAGTTTAGTGTAGTGCCTGAGACCTAGTAAGGACTTTATTACTGCTTCTTGACTGACTGTGTGTGATCTTGAGCAAGTCACAGCCTCTCTCTAAGCTAGAACTGGCAGACAAGGTTTTCCTATGGTTGGGGAGAAAACCTTCACCTGGAGCTCTGTGGAGGGATGTTTTTGGCAGCTTCAATGCCCTGGGGCGTGCCTGGCACATAAGCTACTTGGTTGTCGGTTGTCAAATCTCTGAGATGGATCTGGTGACTTCAGTCCCTGGGAGAGGGGCTCCTGTGCTGTGGGGATACTTCCATGTGTTCCCTAGCGGGGAGAGGGAGAGTAATGGTTCCTGCCTCAGCCTAGTGCCCAGGGCCCCTCCTTGGGTGATATTGAAAAGTGGGGAGTTTGAAGTGACCCCTTGTGATGTCAGGCTTATCCCTGGTACCAGCTGCCTGGATTGTCTCTGGTGGCCAAACTTGCCCAAGAAGTCCTGGGGTCTCCTTGCCTGACTTGGGGTGCAGGTGTCCACTGCCTTTTGGGGTTGCTGAGCTTCTCCTCATGGAGCTGTATTGCTTTGTCTATCTGAGGTGTCCCCTGATGGAATCAACATTTGGTCGGTGGGCTCCTTGGGGCAGGGTGTCACAAGTGACAAAGTGTCGGGAGTTGCCTTCTCGACTTTCCAGGCTCCTCTACTCCCCTGCCCACCCCCTCCCAGTTCGATGGAGCAGGGGTGTAGGTGGTGCAGCTCTGCCCTCTCGTGGAGGAATCGTGGGGTCACACGCCTGTTGGATGACTCGCCCTCCCCCAGCTCCTAAGCTTCCCCCCCCAATGCATCTCCCCTCCCACTGCAGCTCCACTTCTGGCAATCCTCCGAGTCGCCCACCTTCTCTAGCTGACTTTGCCCTTCTCTCCTTCTGGAGAGTAGGATTCTTTTGGGTACTGGAGTTTCCTTCAATCCTGAGGTCCCCCTCAACAGGTATGAGGGGACCCATTTTTTCTGAAGCCCCATGGGAGAGTTGGGGTCCCTCACCTCTTTGATCTTCAGAGTTGTGGCAGTGGTGGACAGGTTAGTGTGTTGGTCAGGGTCAGTCGAATATCAAAAAAAAGTCTAGCCAACACTCTATGCCATTGGGTGCACTTGGCTGAAGGGGAGGGGCCTCACAGGGGGAGCAAGGGGGAAAACAGAGGTTGAGGGCAATCCACCTTAGTCTGGGAAAAGTAGGAAAAGGCAGACCTCTGACCCCCCTTCTTTAGCTGGCAGGGCAGAAGGGAGTTGAAGAAGCCCACCAGGGTCATCAGCACTCTCCAAAACCAAGACATACTGGGGCAAGAGCAAGGCCAGAAAACCCCAGTCTGGAACTGGGCCTCACCAGGGACACAGAGGGTGACCTGGCAAAGACACAAACTACCACAGCCACTGGAGAGGCTTCTGGGGCTCCCCACTTCACCAGGCCTAGAGACTCCTCCAGCCCAGTTTCTTAAACTGTGATGAGACCTTATATGGGGTCCCATAACTGAATGTGGGGGGTCATGAAATTATGATTATCAGTGTTTGATTTGTATATCTATTTTATGTAGAAATATATTCTGTTTTATAATTTTAAACTTCTCAGGCAAAAAGGGGTCTCATTTTGCAAATAAAAAAGCTTTAATAAAAAAAAACTTAAAAAAGGGGGTCTCAAGTAGAAGCCCTGCACTAAGGGATTCAGTTACCTGCATGCCAATTGTAGGCTCACCACAAGGTACCTGAAGACTTCCAAAGCAAGCCTGGCCAAGGCAAGCATCCCAAGGAGACTGTGGCAGGGGTCCTTGGTGCAGGATCTGATCATTCATTCTCTTAGGGAAGGTACTGTTACTCCCCTCCCACCAACTCCCCAGCCTGGTTTGGTTGAGCAAATCCACCATGGGGGGGGGACTCTCCCCCAAATGACTTGGGTTCATTATAATTAGGAATTTGGCAATAATCAACAATCATTTGCTAAAGCTAAGCACAGAACTAATCTCTGGGGGAGACAAAGTGGAAAAAGAAAAAAAAAAAAAAAAAGGAAGAACAGCTATTATTCTGACAAGCATGAGAAAGAATATCAAAATAACTAAGTACATACAAGGTCTAATCACCAGACATGAAGGTAACCAGAGCAGGGTAGTATTGTGCCTGCAGTGGGAGTAGGAAAGCAACTCTCCAGAAGCTGGTGTTTGCTTAAAAGGAAGTGGAGATGAGGGGGATCAGAGGGGATTGCTAATGAAGCTCATGGGTAGAGTTCATAAAGGCCAGTAAGGTAGAAGGTCAGAAACCAGGAAGGGTCTAAGTAATGAAGATTTTTTTTTGTTGTTGTTCACTAACAAATTTTTTATTGGTTTCTTTTTTTAGATAATTAAAATTTGCCCCAGTATTTCTGCTCTTCCTCTTTGCAGAAAATATCTCAAAAGTTTATATTTTAGTGATGAAAAAAACATGTATATGTGTGTGTTTTATATATATGAGTATTGCAGTATACTCACTCTAACTCTGCAAAGAGATGATGGAGTGGGGACATTCTCTCATCAATTCTTTGGAACCAATTCTTTGTAATTTTACAACATTCTCCCTCTCCCCTCCTTTTTTTTTTTTTTTTT
>JAJPUD010002265.1:321624-333002 GCA_023553655.1 Myrmecobius fasciatus
AGAGAGAGAGAGAGAGAGCGAGCGAGAGAGAGAGAGTTTTCAACATTTACTTTTGCGGGGGGGGGGTATAGTGTTTGTTCATTCCATTTATGTATATTTTTACATTGTTGCAGTCATTGTATATATTGTTTTAGTTTTCTTCATTAGGTATCAGTTCATACACATTTTTCCATGCTACTCTGTATACATCACATTTGTATTTTCTTATATCACAGTGATACTGTTACGTTCATGAGCCATAACTGATTTAGCTATTTTCTAGTCAATGAAACCGACTTTGTTTAATTTTAGTGAATACATGTCCTTTCTTCTTATCAGTACCTAGGAATATAAATCTAATCATGGAATCCCTGTGTTAAAGGGTATGAACATTATACTATATTTGTATCATTCCAAATTGCTTTCTAATGATTCTCCAGATTCACAACTCCACAAACAATGTATCAATCTGCTGATCTTCCCACAACCCCTCCACAAATGACTATTGCCATCTTTTTTCCCCTCTTGCTGTTAGTGATTTGGAACATTCTTTCACATGGTCATTTATAGTTGGAGATTCTTTTGAGAACTGATTTCATAACCTTAGACGACTTTATCCATTAATATTGAAAGCCAAATGCTTATTGGAGAACTTTGATGCAAAGATTTTTTCTCATTTGACTGACCACTTCTTGTGCAGCAGGATAATTGTATAAATAGTATGCCTATATTGGATTACATATATTTTTACCATGTTGGACATATATTGGATTATTTGCCATCTAGGAGAGGGGGTGGGGGGAAGGGGAAATTGGAACACAAGGTTTTACAATGATCAATGGTGAAAAATTATCCTTGTATATGTTTTGAAATTTAAAAGCTTCAATTAAAAAAAAAAAAAAGAATGGCATTTGGTAGTGCTCTAAGCTTTTTCTAGCAGGTTGCTTTCCAGTTTCCCCAAATTTTTTTTCCCAATAATCTTTTTTATGTTTTATGATTTATTGAACAATAAGTTATTGAGTACAAGTACTTCTAATCCTCCTCTTCTAAGAAGAACTAGAATTTAGTTTAAGAGAATCATAATTGTTCCATTAGCTACTTATCTATTTTATAACCAACGCCAAATAGTTTTGATGTCTACTGTTTTATAATGTAGTTTGCCACCTGAAAGCATTATTTCCCCACCTGTAACAGACTTTGATCTCCCCTGGGGGAAAAATCTGGGAGCCCTTTTGGAGTACCATTGCCCATATCCCATGGATACTTCTCCTTGAAGCCTCCAATGGATATGAAGCTGTTCTTTTTCTGTGGGAACCTACTGAAGAAGCCTGCCTGGTTCTTGGAGCCCACCAGGTAAGCATGGTGGTTCTTAATAAGTTGGCAGCCCCTACTATATGTCAGGCACTGCCCTAAAAGTTGAAGGTAGCTTCCAAGTCACCAAATCCTTATTAAAAGAAGTTGAAAGATAGAAGTAGCTCCCTGCCTCTGGCACTCAGCAGTCTGGCCCCCTCTCTGTGCTTTATCCATCCAGAGAAGAAAAGGAATTCCTTTCTTCCTTCAGTCCTGCCCATCAACTCCCCTAAATTGTTATGCCCACCAAGATGAACCACTCCTCCTTGCTTGCTCTGTTAAGCCAAGCCAGGGAAGGGTCTTGTTGAGCTTGAAGGTGAAGGAAGAGGGAAGACACTGATTATATATTGGGAGATGGGAAAAATGAGAGCACTGACCCCTCCTTTCATCCATTCCCCACTTCCCATTCTAAGACTCATTCCCAATACTCATTCTAACATTTCTGGGTTTACTTGGGAGAAAAATAAAAAATAAGACCCACTCCCCAGAATTGCTTCTGAAACCCTGTGGGGCCCATGACCCACCAGCCTGTGTCTCCTCATATGGCCATCACCCCAGTTCAGGCTCTCATTATTGAGCTTGGCCTATTGTAAAAGCCTTCTAACTGGTAACTCTGCCTCAAATCTCTCTGCACTCCAACCCATCCTCCAGCAGAAGCTTCTTATTAATTGCAGGATCAAATATAAATGCCTCTAGTTGCCATTTAAAAGGCTTCAGAACCCATTCCCTTCCTGTCTCCACGCACTCTCACCATTGAGCTGCACTGGCTGCCCCTTTGCCTGGCTTTCCTTGAAGACTCAGTTCAAACGTCACACTCTGCAGGTGGCTTTTTCTGCTTTCTCCCCACCTCCCTTCATCTAATCAGGATATATCTCATATGTACTTACTTATTTTTACTCTCTCCCATTAGAATGCCAGTTTCTTAAAGACAGGAACTGGTTATTTTCTGTTGTTTTTAACCTTTCTTTGTATTTCCAAGGCACAGTGCCTGGCACCTAGCAAGCACTTTTAAAAAAAAAAAATCTTTTTATTTTCAAAACACATGCACAGATAGTTTTCAACATTCACCCTCGAAAAACCTTGTGTTCCAAATTTTTTTCTCCCTCCCTTCCCCCCACCTCCTCCCCTAGATGGCAAGTAATACATTATATGTTACACATGTACAGCAAGCACTTTTAATAAATGCTTTTTGATAGACTCATTGTGTGTGACTCGGGACAGTCCCAGCCTCTCAAGGTCCCAGACAATCTCTGGCTCTAACTTGCAGATAAGGTGCTGCTCTGCACTGGAAACAGGCCGCCACCTGAACCTCCCCCAAACAGATGTTTTTTCCATCCCCAATAATTAGTGCAGTGCCTCATATATGGTCAAGTAAATGCTTGTTGATTGATGGTTACCAAATCCCTACAATGGAAGTGGTGACCCTAGTCCCTTCTGGGAAGGCCATCTGGTGTTGAGGTACTATGGTACCTCATCAAGCTTCCTTTTGGGCTTCCTATGGGTTGGGGGAAGGGGAAGGGGAGAGGGAGAGAAGAAGAGCCAATGTTTTCTGGCCTGAGTGACCAGGTCCTATTCCCAGGATTCCTCTTTGGCAGTGGTTAACAGATGCGGAGCAGTGGGCATAGCCTGAAAATGACCAGCTCCCCTTTCCACCGCCCCCCCCCCCGAGATTCCTTTTATAGCTGGGCTGGGTGGGGGGGAGGTGGGGGAAGAGGTAATCTGATTCCATTGTCTCCTCCCCTTCCCCCTCCCTCCTCCTTCGCTCCCCATGGTCCTGTGGATATTGGCCCTCAACTTTCTTCTGTTCTCTTAACCTAAGGACCTCTTGGCTAGAGAGGGGTAGAGAGGTGGCTCTACCAGTCCTCTGGGCCTACAAGTTTTTTTCGAGAAGATCTCAATCCCTTCCTCCTCTCTGATGGTTGAGAGGAACTCAGCATGGCTCTGGAGTTACCATCACCTCCATCCCACAGATCCTCTCCCTGAAGACTCCAATACAAGGGTAGGGGTTCTTTTCTTGCTGGCACCCATCTGTAGGGCCAGCTTGGACATCAATGTGGTGGACAGGTTGGAGGTTAGTTGTATGTTATGGCAAGCTATTGGAAGCCAATTAAGTCACTGGGTATTTATTTAGGACCTACAATGTACTAGGCACAGTGCTAAGCTTTGAAAGTGGTAGTGGTAGAAATCACTGGATCTCCAACTGAGGAAAGGGGGAAAAGAAGAAGCTATCACTTCCTTTTTGGCCTGCCCATTCACTCTGCTGTGCTATGCTCAGGATACCAGATCCCTCCTTGTCAGCTCTGCTTGGGGAAAGGGATGACACTAATGGGGAAGGGCCCTCTTGAGCAGAAAAATGGAGGTAGCATCCATAAAACAATGATTCCCCATCAATGGTGGGAGGCCTGAGAAACAGGATTCATGGCTCCCTCCCTCTGGCACTTGGCAGTCTGCCTCCTCTCCACAGTGACCTCTCCACTCCCTGCAGTCTCCAGGCCAACCCAAGGAGACCAGAGGAGCCTCTCTCTTTCCATTACACTCCATTGCTGAGTCCTTGTGCTCTGAGACTTCCGCCATTGTCCCCGGTTTCTCTGGCCTCTCACTTCTTTCCTCTCCTCTCCCAGAGCCAACTCCCTAGTTAAGGTTCTAGCTTAGAATATTGCAATAGTGTTATAATAATGTATATAAGATGTATATACATATACGTATGTGTATATATATATGTATATGTATATACACCTTATATATAATTATATAATGTATATAATAATATATATGAACATGTATATAAGACTTTAAAGTTTGCAAAGTACTTTATACACAATGAAACTATTTACTGGCAGTAGATGGTTTCCCTGCCTCAAATCTCTCCCTGTTTCATCCTCCTAGTCCCTCAGGCACTCAACCTGGGTGTCATTCTCAACTCCTTATTGCTTTTCATCCTCATGTGCAATTAATCATCAAGTTTAGTCTTTTTTGCTTTCATATCAAGTCTCCTCTAGCATTGCTACTCCCCTGATACATGCCCTCCCCACCTCATTTACAGATTACTGCAACAGTCTGCTGGTGGGTATCTCAAACCCAAGTCTCTCCCTCCTCTAGTCCAGCCTTCATTTAGCTGTCAAAAACTCCAGTGATTTCCAATCACTGCAAGAAACAAATATAAAACTCTGGTTTTTAAAGTCTTTCACATGAGTAGAACCAAGAGAACATTATACATAGCAACAAGAAGATTATGTGATGATCAATTCTGATAGATGTGGCTCTTTTCAACAATGAGATCATTCAGGCCAGTTCCAATAGACTTGTGATGGAGAGAGCCATCTGCACCCAGAGAGAGCCTATGGGGATGGATTGTGGGTCACAACATAGGTATTTTCACCTTTTTTTGTTGTTTGCTTGGTTGGTTTTTTCTTTCTCATTCCCCCCCCCCATTTTGATCTGATTTTTCTTTTCTTTCTTTTTTTTTTTAATTAAAGCTTTTTATTTGCAAAACATATGTATGATGTAGTGGACTTCCTGCCATCTAGGGGAGGGGAGGGGACTAGGGGGAAAAATTTTGTAACGGAAAGCTTTGTAAGGGTCATTGTTGAAGAACTACCCATATATATGTTTTGCAAATAAAAAGCTTTAATTAAAAAAACAAACAAACATATGTATGGGTTATTTTTCAACATTGACAACATTTACAAAGCTTTGTTACAAATTTTTCCTCCCTAGCCCCCACCCATCCCCTAGATGTCAGGAAGTCCACTACATGTTAATTATGTAAAATACTTGACAAATTGAATATGTGTATATATTTTTTACAGTTATCTTACTGTGCAAGAAAAATCATCATCTGATTTTTCTTGTGCAGCATATCAGTTGTGGAAATATATATAGAATTACACATGTTTAACATATATTGGATTACTTGCTATCTAAGGGAAAAGTTGGGGGAGGGAGAAAAATTTGGAAAACACACACACACACACACACACACACACACACACAACAATATAACAAACCACTTTGGAAAAAAAAAAAAAAAGTCCTTCACAGCCTGATTCCATGTAACCTTTCCAGAATCATATGTAATCATCTAGTGACAGGTCACAGGCAGCTTTTTCACCACATCTCAGCCTCCTGCCTTCCTTGGCTTCTTGCTAAATCTTGGTCCCCCTTTCCAGAAGAATCCTTTCTCAGTCCTCTTTAATCTTAGTGCCTTCTCCATCTCCAGTACATTCTCTCTGTACCTTGCTTGTATAGAGTGGCTTAAATGTATTTTCCTCTATTAGACTGTAAGCTCCCTGCAAACAGGCTAAAAAAAACCTCTTTGTATTCTCAGGGCTCAGCTATGTGCTTGTAAATCTGGAATTTGATTAATCTGGAATCTTAATTAGTGCTTCTTAAATGATCCACTGATTAACCCGGCCTCCTCCTGGTGATTCCCTATTACTTCTGGGACCAAGTATAAAGTCCTCCATATGCCACTTAAAGCTCTTCACGACTTGGTCCCTTGCTACCTTTCCACTCACGGCCTGAGCTGAACTGGCTGTCCCCTAGGCTGACATGTTCTGCCCTCTCCCTTCTAGCTCTCAGATTTTTTGTCTTCCCTCAAGATTCAGTTCAAACCCGTAGGAGACCTCCTATGGTCACCTCCATAACACTCAGAACCTTGATCCCCCAGGTTATTGGTTGTCTCTCACATCAGAATGTTACTTTCTTGAGGTCAGATACTAATTTTTACTTTTCTTTTTTTCTTTATTTTTATTTTATTAAAGCCTTTTGTTTTCAAAGCATATGCATGGATAATTTTTCAACATTGACCTTTGTAAAACCTTGTGTTCCAAATATCTCCCCACCTTCTCCCCTAGATTTTGCCTTTCTTTTTCATCCCTATAGTTAGCACAGTACTCCCTGTATATTGTAAGCCCTTAATCAGTGCTTTCTGACATACTGATTTTGTGTGGTTTAGGGAAAATGACAAAATTTCTAGGTCCAAGGCAATTCTCCATGCCTATAACTTGCAGATATATGGCTGACCTGAACCTCCCCTGCAGATTTTATTTTTGCTATCCCTAGGAATTTGCACAGTGCCTGGCACACAGTAAGCCCTTAGTAAAATGCTTATTGACTATGACCAAATGAGGGGGGTCTGGTGACAACAATCCTTTTAGGGAAGGTCAAAGGCCAAGAAGGTATTGGAGAGGGGGTGCTTCCCTTACAAAGCTTCCTTACTGACCTCAATGCCCTCCTCAGGAGGAAGGAATTCAAAGGGACTTTGGGGATCATAGCCCATATCCCATGGATAACCCTCCCCCCAAAGGGATGTCAAGGGCCACTTTTTTTTTTTTTTTTTTTTTGCTTTTTACTGAGGCAATTGGGGTTAAGTGACTTGCCCAGGGTCACACAGCTAGGGAATGTTAAGTGTCTGAGACCAAATTTGAACTCAGGTCCTCCTGACTTCAGGGCTGGTGCTCTATCCACTATAGCGCCACCTAGCTGCCCCTAGGGCCACTTTTTTACCTAACACTTTCCAGTAGGGCCAGGAGATACCTTTGAGGTAACTTGGTTCCCAATGAGGTTTTAGGTTTGGGGGGAGTCAGTACAGTTTAGTTTAGGACTGGTTAGAGAGGGGATGAGAGGGATGAGGGGATGAGAGGGTGTGTGTGTGTGTGTGTGTGTGTATGTGTTTGTTGACCATGACGACAAGAGTCAAAAATTCAAATAAACAAGCATATATTGAGCAGCTACTATGTGCTGGCACTTTAAGTGCTAGAAGTGGTCTATGGAGGCCATATTATCCCTGACCTAAAAACAAGGAAAATGGTACCTCTGGCCCAGGGCTCACTCCCTGCCCTTATCTACCTACAGGAGAAAAAAAGCAGCCCTTTTCCACCATCCTCATTTACCCTTCTCTGTAGCTGCTCTACTCCCAACTTTGCTAAGTGAAGGGTTTCCCAGACAGGAGAAGGGAACTGCTAGGGGAGAAACTGGAGGTGGCGCCTGGGAGTCATTTGATTACCTATCAAAGGGAGTAGAATGGCCTTGTCCCTTTGGCACTATGAGGTCTGCCTGGCTCTCCAGTACTCTGCCCATTTTCCACTTGGCAGCTTCTCCTTTCTTTACTAACCTCATGGAGGTCCATATCCCTCCTGCTGGGTCACTGTGATCTGAGGGGCCCTGGACTTCTTGTTCAACTCCTCTCCCCAATTCTTTTCTCTTCTCATCAACTCTGGCTTAGGCTATTGGAAGAGTCTTCTAATAATAATTAATAAACTTTCATATAAGTAAAAGATTTTCTATGAAGTGATTAACTCCTAGTAGTTAGTTTTCCCATGTATTTATTGCTCAGGGGTGCTGATTGCTTTTTTCTCTACTTCATTTTTGGTTTTGAAAATTTAAATTTTTGTTTTAAGGAACAGCTCTTTGGGAAGGTGAAGCAGAGAGATAACTGGGGAAATTAAGGTGATTTAAAAACACAAAGGACATTTAAAAAACCTTGGTTTGTAAAAAATGGTTGTTGGTTTTGACTATCTCTACATTGTAGGGATAGATCTTATGACTTAGGTCCCTTATCTGGTAGACAGGAGATAGTGAGAAGTATATTCCAGCCACTTCTTCCTGCACAAGGAGAGCCCCCTTCCACAGCAGCTGGGGAAGAGAGGATTTAGAAGGGGAGGCTCTGCTTGGGTGAGGAGTGTCTGCAGCAGGGGAAAGGCCCAGTTGGGCACAAGGTTAGAGGCTTCATGCAGAAAGCACTGAATTCCAGTTCACGAGATAGAGAGAAGCAGGAGCCCTCACCCAGTAACACAAAGTGGAACGCCAGCCTCCACTCTAATGCCCACTTAGTGATCTCAGGTGCAACCAGAAGAAACAAAAGGAGCCCACTTCCTTCACTGAGAATCCTTGTAGTTCATATGCCCAGTACTGAGTGCTGAGCAGCATCCCATCTCCACACCCGGTCTTCCTTCTTACTTCCCATCAACTGACTTGGATTATTGTAATAGCCCGCTACTTATAATGATAAATAGAATCTCCATCTTTGAGTTATATAAAAACAGTACTTAACACTTCAGAAATAGATTATTTCATTTTTTCCTCACAAAGGGTCCTGGAGGTTCAGGCTCTTACAATCTCAAAGCAGAGGTTAAATGATTTATCTAAAGTCACTAGATAAGTGTCTGAGTCCAAAATAAAGTTCAAAGTTGTCATGCTATCCTTCAGCTGACTCACAGTAACTGATTTGTGTGCCTCAAGTCTTTCCCCACTTCAGTAAATCTTCCAGAGGTTCCATATTACCTCTGAGATCAAATATTTGAAACCATTTAAAAGTCTTCATAGCCAATGACCTTCCAATACCTTCCTGGCCTCTACTCACCCTAAGATTGAGCCCCACTGGATGTCTAGCCTCTACATCTGGCATGTTCTGGACCCTCTGCTCTCAAACTTCACATTGTGCAGGAATTTCCAGAGCCCCCAGAGCTCTGGCTTACTGGCTTAGTGGCTTACTGGTTGTCTTGACCATTAGAATGTCAGTTCCTTGAGATCAAGGTCTATTACTTTTTTTTTTTTTTTTTTTTTTTTAAATCCCCAGAGTTTAGCACAGTGTCTGGCAAAAAGTAAGTACTTAAATCAGTGCTTGCTGACTGTATATGACCTAGGGCAAGTCACAACTTCTCTGGATCCCAAGCAACTCTTCTAAGCCTAGAATTTGTAAATAAGGCACTGATCTACTCTGGAAGTAGACCTTTATCTGGAATTACTACACAGATGTTTCTTTGCATCCCAAGTGCTAAGCACATTGCCTAGCATTTAGAAAGCTCCTAATAAATGCTTGTTGAGAAAAGAATATATACGACGACAACTAAGTAAACTGAAAGATCACAAAAAAATCAAAAATGAAAATAACAAAACTGCAAAAATTAAGAAAAATCTGAAAGAAGAAATATGAGAAGACATTAAAATTCTAATCATTTGCAGGAGTGAGATGTCCACAGGTATAGTACTTTGTTCATATTTTTAGTGTTTTTCAATGTACTGATCAGTTAAATTCATTTTTCTCTTCTTTTTCATTTTTGTTATAAGGACTAGACCTCCAAAAATTTCATTAAAAAAAAATTGTTGACTGACAATCCCCAAAATGATAAATAGATCTCATGAGCCAAATCTTTCATGGGAGGGCTATCTATATGTGGTGTACATGCTGACCAATCTTCCTAAAAGACATGGATCCCCCTTCTCCCCAGGGAAAAGGAATCTCTGCTTGGGGGAGCTGTATTCCAGGCAAGGAAAGAAAGGGCCCTGAAAGGCACAACAGGAAGGTGGAGGAAGCATGCAGAAACCACAGAATTCCAATCCAAAGAGATGGGATGCGGGTGGGAAGGGGGAGAAACACTGGGGGCTCAAGGCCACTTCCCATACATCTTTGCCATACAGGTAGCTATCAAACCTCCAGAAGAACTGCCATTCAGGAAGAACTCCCATTCAATGTTCTCAGATGCAAACCTGAAGAGACAAAAGGAGCCCATTCCCTTCCTTTAACCATATTTCAGACATCCTGTTTACTGAGGATTATTATGCCTAAAGGGGCCCAGGATTCTCCCCTTCCCCCAGCTTTTCTATGCCCATCAATTCTGGCTTAGACCACTGAAACAGCCTGCTAATAATAATGAAAAAAGGTGCTATCGTATATATATATAGTAAATAAAAGCATTTATGACTTACATGAACTGATACTGAATGAAGTAAGCAGAACCAGGAAAACATTGTACAGGGTAACAGCAAGATTGTGTGATGATCCAACTATGATAGATTTAGCTTTTCTCAACATCACAGTCATCCATGATAATTCTCTTTTTTTGTCTGTTTTTAATTTTTTTTAGCTTTTTTATTTTCAAAATATATGCATAGTTTTCAACATTCATTTTGCCAAACCGTGTGTTCCAAATTTTTTTCTCCCTTCCTTCTCCCCACCTTCTGCCCTAGACAGCAAGTAATCCAATATAGGTTAAACAAGTACAATTCTCCCATTACATATTTACACATTTATCATGCTGCACAAGAAAAATCAGATCAAAAAGTGATAAACAAAAAGAAAGCAAATAACAAAAAGAGTGAAAATACTATGTTGTGATCTACATTCAGTCCCCAGGCCTCTAGCTGGATGCAGATGGCTCTCTCCATCTATAGGAACTGTCCAGAATCACCTCATTGTTGAAAAGAGCTAAGCCCATTAGAATTGATCATCACAAAATCTTGTTGCCATGTACAATGATCTCTTGGTTCTACTCACTTCACTTGGCATCACTTCATATAAATTTCTTCAGGCCTCTCTGAAATTATCCTGCTGATCATTTCTTATAGAACAATAATGTTACAGAAAAATAAAATTCACATTTATATACCATAACTTGTTCAGCCAAACCCCAACTGATGGGCATCCATTCAGTTTCCAGTTCCTTGACACAATAAAAAGAGCAGCTACAAACATTTTTGCACATATGAGTCCTTTCCCCTTTTTTATGATCCCTTCGGATACAGGTCCAGTAGAGATACTGCTGGATCAAAGGATAAATAGTTTGATAGTCCTTTGGGCACAGTTGTATATTACTCTCCAGAATAGTTGAATCAGTTCATAACTCCAACAGTACCATTGACATTAGTTTCAGTTTTCCCATATCCCCTCCAAACATTTATCATTATCTTTTCCTGTCATCTTAGCCAATCTGAGAGGTGTATAGTGGTACCTCAGAGCTGTCTTAATTTGTATTTCTCTGAACAATAGTGATTTCGAGCAACTTTTCATATGACTAGAAATGGTTTCAATTTCTTCATCTGAAAATTGTCTGTTCATATCCTGTGACCATTCCAAGACAATTCCAATAAACTTGGAATGGAAAATGCCATCCACATTCAGAGAAAGAACTATGGAGACTAAATGTGGATTGAAGCATGCTATTTTCACCTTTTTGTTTGCCTTTTCTTTCTGTTTTTTCCCCCTTTTGGTATGATTTTTCATGTCTACATGAGAAATATGGAAATGTTTTAAAAGATTGTACATGTGT
>JAJPUD010002266.1:0-46369 GCA_023553655.1 Myrmecobius fasciatus
CTTGCCACTCCTGACCACAAAGACTGATTTTCATAAGGCTGGATATGCCTTTATTTTTAAATTTTTTTCTCAGTTATTTTTCCAAATACATATAAAGATAGTTTCCAACATTCAATTCTGCAAAAATTTGTGAGTTTTTCTTTCCTCTCTTCCCCTAAAGACATCAAGCAATCTTATATAGGTTAAACATGTACAATCTTCTAAATATATTTCCACATTTGTCATGTTCTACAAGAAAAATCAGACCAAAAGTGAAAAAACTACAAGAAAGAAAAAGCAATCAAACAAAAAAATGGTGAAAATACCATGCTTTGATTAAGTCTTCGTAGTTTTGTCTCTGGATGCAGATGGCATATTGTCTTGGATCACCACATTAATGAGAAGAGCTAAGTCCATTATAGTTGATCATCACATAATGTTGCTGTTACTGTGTACAGTGTTCTGGTTTTGCTCACTGCAGTCAGCATCAGTTCATCTATGTCTTTCCAGGTTTTTCTGAAATTAGCCTCTATGCCTATATTTTCTTTTTTTTTTCCTTTTTCTTGTTTTTAAAATTTTTTATTTATTTATTAATTTTTGGTTATGCATGTACATTCATTTTTTTACATATTTCCTTATGAATCATATTGGGAGAGAAAAATCAGAACAAAAGGGAAAACCATGAGAGAAAAAGAAAACAAAAGAAAAAGAAAAAAAAAGTGAACATAGCGTGTGTAGATTTACAGTCGGTCTCCATAGTTCTCTCTCTGACTGCAGATGGCATTTTCCACATAAAGTTTCTTGGGACTGCCTTAGATAACTGAACTGCTAAGAGCAATCAAGTGTGTAATAGTTGATCATCCCACAATCTTGCTGTTACCATGTACCATGTATTCCTGGGTTCTGCTTGTTTTGCTCAGCATCAGTTCATGTAAGTCTTTCCAGGGCTTTTTAAAAATCAATTTGTTCATCGTGTTTTATTGAGCAATAATATTCTATTACTTTCATATATCATAACTTATTCAACCATTCCCCATTCAATGGGCATCTACTCATTTTCCAGTTTTTTGTCATCATAAAAAAAGAGCTGTTATAAACATTTTTACACATGTGGGTCCTTTTCCCTCTTTTATGATTTCTTTGTCAGTAGTTATGCCTATATTTTTCAAGTAGTTCTCAAATGAATGTTCTGGTTGCCTTCTCCTGACATGCTACAACTTATTAATGGCCTTTCTAAAAAGAAATATCCAAAACTGATGACAATTCCTCAAATATAATTTAACCAAAATAGAAAGGTGTCATAGCAGATAGAACAGTAGAGCTGAAATAAGGAGAATTTAAATCTGGCTGTGTAACTCCAGACAAGTGGCTTACCCACTTTCTACCTTAGTTTCTTTATCTGTAAAATAATAATAATGGTCCCTACTTCCTCAGAAGGCATATGGGGTTACACAAACAAAAATGGGGAATGGTGATTTTTTCCCCTGAGGCAATTGGGATTAAGTGCTTGCCCACACAGGTAGGGAATGTTAAGTGTCTGAAACCAGATTTGAACCCAGGTTCTCCTGACTTCAAGGATGGTGCTCTATCCACTGCGCCACCTAGCTGCCCTAGCCATTAGATTTCTAAAGTACATTTTACATGTTAAGCAGACAGATGAAAAAAAAGGAAAATTCAAAGCTACAAAGAAACTAGACCATATTAGTACAGATCTTCAGATACTTAGAGTGCATTAACTACATTTACCTGAAAATTCTTGAGTTGGATTTGGTTTAACATCCTAAATTCAAGAAGCTAGAATTATCATTTTTATACCATTTTTATTCATCATTTGGAAACAAGAATGCTTTTTCATGATGAAATTAGATATCATCCTTAACGGAATACAAGATCTTCAACTTGATTATTGTCTATCAAAGCAGACCTTTAGTATTAGAAATATAATTGAGATTTCTTATGCCAGAGGAAAATTCAATTGCAGATAGATGAAGATAGTGAAAAGGATAGCCCCCAGTTACAGTTAAAGCAGGAAATAGATATCAAGCAGCCCATCCTCAGAGTCTGCCCTTTGCCCCTAGAGCATGACAAGTGGCATCCAACCTCCAAACCTGAAAAAGAAGAAGGAAGAGGAAATGAATCAGTGATTTTTGATGCTACTATTGTAATCATTATAGGGTACCATTAATCTGTAACCATGTAAGATGGTGAGCTTAATCAATAAATGTATGTGTTCTGACTGCTACATTGACCAACAATTACATTTCTCTCCCTCTCCTTTGACCTCCTTATTCCCGGAGACACAATATTGAAATTAGATCAGTTAGTAACCCTGCAATGGCCTCCAAGTGGTTGAGTGAAGAGTCAATGAATACAGCAAATTTCATTATTGTCTTATTTCAGTTATCACAGTCACCCCAACCTTCAGCAACCACCACTCTGATCAGTCAGCAGCCATCAATAACAAGGCAAAGCCCTTCACCAGATAAAAAGATTACAGTTTATTCAAGGCTCAGATAATGGTGAGTATGGTTTTTCAAGAAAATATTTTAATTAAGGTATGTATGTTGTTTTTTAAGTCATAATACTATTTCACACTTAATATACTACAGTACTGAATATACATAATTCTTATGTATACTGAGACAACAAAAAATTCATGTAATTTGATTCATTGCAATATTCTTTTTATTGTGGTAGCCTAGAACTGAACTTGAATAGCTCAGAGGCATGCCTGTACACAGGGAATGAGTGAGTTGTGATGACCCACATGATTAGAGGTTTCCTGCAGGAAGTTTCATGTGAGTTCACCTTTAAAGTACCAGTAACAATTCAATTGGTGAAATAGAAAAGAAATTCCAAGCTTAGGGAACTATATGAGCAAAGGCATACAGGTAGGTGGGAAAAGATTGTACCTGTATTTTGTTGGGGAGGGGCATGGAAGGTAACTGGAGTGGACCCCCATATTATGTAAAAAGAGAGGGGTATGGAATAAATCTAGAAAGGTAGGATGATGTCAGACCCTGACTGCCAGGGAAAACAGCCTGACTTTTTCTTCACAGAAGTTATACACGCTCAGGATTTGCTCTCCCAGTCTCCACTCACCCTAACAATCTGGTTCACAGAAGGCAATTGACTACTTTTCTCCTGCAAGTTCTCAAGCTGACTTTAAGAGAATGAGGTCTTCTAATACTATTATTCACAATTCCTCCTTGAGTGTGTGTGCTCTTCCCATCAATATCAATTAACCAGTTGACATCAATTAACTTTTTATATAAGGATATTTACTGAGAAGATATAGTAGGGACAATGGTTACAAAAATATCCCTTAAATTGAAGGATTACTCTCCCCTCTATATGAACTGAGTCTTTTGGGAGATAGGGTTCAAACTTAAAGCATAAATGTACTGCATAATTGATATAGGGAACATATGGGGCCAGAAAAAAGTCCTTCCACACAATTCTCACCAAACTCATTTGGGTGTAACTGAGTCATTCTTAGATGGAGTCACTCTTGCTCAGCTGCGTCAGCTTCTCTCAGGACACAGTGTTAATTCACTTATGGACTCGGTCAAGACAATTGTCCCTCAGAACTGGCTCCACAGCAAGTTAAGTCAAATGAACAAGCATTTATTCAATACTTACTATAAGTAAGGTATTATGTTAAATACTAGAGATACAGCAAAGGCAAAAACAATCCCTGTCCTTCAAGGAGCTCATAGCCTAATGGGAGAGACAACATGCAGACAACCAAGTACAAACAAGATATACACAAGAAAAACTGGAGATGATCAACAGAGGGAAGGGACTAGCACTAAGGGGGCTTAGAAAGGCTTTTGTAGAAAGTGGTATTTTACTGAGGGGACCTCTAGTGTCTTTTCCAATTTTTCTAGTTTCGTAAGGTAGCTGGGACTTGAAGGAAGCAAAGGAAGCCTGGAGGCAGAGATGAGAAGGCATGGAGGGCTGCCAGTGAAAAGACCTGGTATTGGGAAATTCTAGGAAGTCATGTTTACTGGATAGAAGACCACAATGGCACAGGAGGGGAAGGTATATGTAATAAGAGTGGAAAGTTTGCAGGGGCCAAATTATGAAGGTTTTGAAAATATTAACATAATTTTATTGTTTTGGTCTCTAAAGTGTAGATGGCTGGAGTCACACAAAGTAAGCCTAGAGACAGATTTTTAGAGATGGAATAGTGGTTTAATTAATCCCTTCAAAGTGAGGAATACAGTTTGCAAACTGGAAGTTCTCCTGGACAAGAGATCTCTGCCAAAAAAAAAAAAAGGCAGAGATTTCATGTACATATCATAAATGGCAAGGGAGAAGGAAGGTGGATTACAATACAACAATTTTCAGGGCCTGAATGGTTTCTCATGACAAGCCCACAAATGCAGGACAGTATGGGTGTTCTCCAGTCTATCCAATGGGAACTGTTCTTAAGTGATTATTTCAAAACTCAGGGGTTATTATTTGGTGGAAGGCAGAACCAGAATTCTGTAACAGGAACAGGTTCTGCAATCTTTGATTCACTTCACTTAACATACACAGGAGAGCATTGTCAAGAATTGATTGATCATTTCAAGCTGCATTGTAGGACTTTGACTCCCAAGTCAGAGTGTGATGGGAAAACTGTAGCTCTGGAAAATCTAGATTATTAGTGTATTCATTACACATATCATATTGATAGTTATGAAAGTCATAATAATTTTCTTCACAAAAATCAAGCAGATGATTTTTTAAAATAGCTTTTTATTTTCAAAATATATACAAAGATAATTTTCAATATTCATCCCTACAAAAACTTGTGTTCCAAATTTTTCTCCCTCCCTTCCCTCATCTCCTCCTCTAGATAGCAAGCAATCCAATATATGTTAAACCTAAACAATTCTTCTATAGATATTTCCACATTTATCATACTGCACAAGAAAATCATGCCCAAAAAAGGGGAAAAATGAGAAAGAGAAAAGCAAGAAACAACAAAAAGGGTGAAAATATTATGTCATGATCCACATTCAGTTCCCACAGTCCTTTCTCTGGATGCAGATGGCTCTGTCCATCACAAGTCTATTGGAATTGGCCTGAATCACCTCATTGTTGAAAAAAGCCACATTCATCAGAGTTAAACATCGCACCATCTTGTTGTTTCTAGGTATAATGTTCTCTGGTTTTATTGACTTCACTTAGCATCAGCTTAGCAGCATGTAAGACAGAGGATTTTATATTTGATCTTGGAGGAGTTTACTGAATATGGGGATGGGGAACAGTGATGATATAGTTAGACCTGTCCTTTAGGAAGATCAGTTTAATAGCTGAATGGCAGATAAAATGGAGTGGGAAAAGATCTGAAGCAGGAAAACAACAGGACTATGACAACATTCCAGATCTGAAGATGATAGGATAGCAATGTCTGAGAAGAGAAGAATATAGACACAATAGCAACTGACTGGATATGGGAGATAAGAGAGAGTAAGGTGGAGAGATTGACACCTACTTGACAATACCAGCTTTGATGTTCTCTGTTGCCAATTCCTTTTACTGAGGGAACCTTTGGTATCTCTTCCAATTTTTCTGATTTCATAAAGTAATAACTGGCTCATTACATCTTCGAATACTCATTCACCTATCATCAGGAAAGAATAAACACAATACCCAACAGCCACTGTGAACACAGGAAGAAGAAGAGCCTTGCTGGGAGATAAAGTAGCCACAGTGCCTATGCCTGTGCCAACCTGGACCAAGCCAAAAGGGCCAAGTGAAGAGTCATATTGATCCCTTCCTATGAAAACTCATTTCTAACTTTGAATTTCTAGCTCTGAACCCAACCAAAATCTCCTTTTCTAAGTTTTAAATAATATTTTATTTTCCCCAATTACATGTTAAATTACAGTTATCATTCATTGCTTTTTTTTTGTTTTGACTTCCAAATTCTTTTATCCCTCCCTCCTTCACCATCCTCCCATCTAAAACATGAAGTAACATGATATATATTATACACATGAAATCATGTAAAACATTTCCATATTAGTTACTCTGTGAAGAACACTCAATAAAAGAAAGTGACAATAGTATATTTCAGTCTATATTCAGATTACATCAATTCTTTCTCTGGAGATGGATTACATTTCTCAGCATGAGTCCTTTGGGATTGTCTTGGATGACTGTATTTCTGAGAATAGCTAAATCACAATTTTTCCTTGTACAATATTGCTGTTACTGTGTGAAGTGTTCTGGTTCTGCTTACTTCACTTTGTATCAATTCATTCAAATCTCCATTTTTTTCTGAAATTTGCCTGCTCATCATTTCTTATAGAACAATAGTAGGAATCAGCAATAATTGTAATTAAAATTAATTATTTAAAAAATAAGAGGTGGAGTGGAGAGGGAATTAATTCTTTTAAAGTTATATTTTCATTCCTTTGATCTGGATGATCTGCTTAATGTGGCACTCCCCTATCATGCTTCACCATGGTGAATCTTATTCCCATTCTCCCATCAGTCCTCCCCAGGGTATCAGCCCAGAGTTCTGGGTGCCTTGGAAAATCCCTGATGTGGCAATGTATTCCAGCCTATACTCCCACTCTCCATATGCCTCTTCGTTACCCTCTGGGTGACCTACAACTCTAATTCTTGAGAGATTGTGGCATTTTATGACTCACAGTCATACTGCATAGCCAGAAGAATACTGATGTGAAAAAGATGGGCCTTTGTTTTAGGGAAAAGCCTGGGGTCATTAAAAACACTGCACAGTGGAGAACACAGAAGTCAGTAAGTAGTGAGAGTGAGTCCTAAAAGAGCATGCTATTTTAGGAAAGTGTGATGGCCTGCTCCTGAGTACCCTGATTCCATAATGGGCAGGGGAGGACTCTACTGAAGGAAATGAAGCCTATGTAATTTGTTTCTAAACCAACAGTGAACTATGCTATTGAATCAGAAGGCTAATTAAATTGGGCCATCTGGAGGCAGCATGGGAAGTGGGAAGTGGATTGGACAATGGACACAATGATGTAGAAGAAAATCTTGAAAGACATCATAACTCTGAACAAAGTGTGTGATTTCAAAGATTAATAATAAAGTATAACTTTCCTCTTGGCAGAGAAGTTCAGAAATCATTGATTTAGTGTGGGAAGACTCTGAGGTCTTACCAGTTCGTTTTACAAATAAGGAAAGAGAAAGAAAATAAGCATTTATTAAGTACCTACGATGTGCCAGGTACTCTATTAAATGCTCCACAAATATTATCTCACTTGACCCCCACAGTAACAATGGGAGAAA
Organism: Myrmecobius fasciatus; assembly: GCA_023553655.1. NCBI lineage: Eukaryota > Metazoa > Chordata > Mammalia > Dasyuromorphia > Myrmecobiidae > Myrmecobius > Myrmecobius fasciatus. The sequence goes on from JAJPUD010002266.1 coordinate 7,249, forward strand.
GAGGTTATCATTATCCCCATTTTACAGTTGAAAAACTGAAGCAAAGAGATGTTGAGTGATTTGCCCAGAATCACACAGTCTGAGGGATGAACTCAGGATTTCCAGACTCCATGCCCAACACTGCACCAGATACTTGGTTTTTTTTTTTTTTTTTTGGAAAAATAAAGTGTACCAGACCTGGAGTCAGCAACAAACCAAGTGTGAGCCTTGCCTATGACATTTATTAGCTCTTCAACTCAGGTAGTTCACTTAATTTTTCTGAAACTCCTGTATAAAATGGCACCTACCTATAGTTCCGATTCTATCTTAGAGGGTTACTGTGAGACTCAAAGATAATGTATGTTAAGTACTTTAGGATCATGAGCTATTGCCTTATGGATATAGAGGAGATAGTAGAGGGTATCATATATCCATTTGCAAGATATTTGGATGGTCTACAAGATCTCCTTGTGGAGTCTAAGGTTCCATAACTATAATAGGGAAGAAGGGTTGGATGCTGGATATTCACACTTTGATTCCCATGAAGAAGGACATATTTCATTCTGGCCCATGATAAAGGTCCTTGGTTGGTCCTGAGGTCCTCACAGGATGGGGAAAGGTACTAGTAATGCCAAGAGGATGTTTTACTTAAGCAGAAAATGCCACTCAATCTGTGGCTCAAGTCAACAAGTATTTAGTAAGGGCGTACTGTGTGCCAGATAATTTAGTAAGCCCTAAGGATATCAAGAAAGGCAGAAGACTGTTCCTACTTTCAAGAAGCTCACTATCTTATGCAGGAGACAATGTGCAAACAACTATGTACAAACAAGATACATATATGATATATATGCACACACATTTACATAGATAAATATATATATGATATAAATATACATTTATATATACACATATGTATACATATATGCACATATATTATAATACATATATATGTTATTAAAAGTCTTTGTGGAACTCAGCAGGGTTGGGGAATAAGCCCAGGATGAGCTAGCAGTGTTCACTGTTTCCCCTGGAGCTAGTCCAGGAATAATGTTACAACCAAATGCTCTTTTAGAGTAAGAGAAGAATCACTGATTCAGTGATTCTCATGAGAAGCAGGTATATTCATAGATGAGACACATAGAATATTAAGCAGGAGCCTGCTTTATAATGTTAGTTCAATTTCTTACCCTTCTCTTCAAGGTTCAGATTGGTCAAATTTACATTCAGAGTTAGTTACAATTGGTCAATTTTACCATCCAAATTACAATTAGGTTGGATTACAGTCAGAATTACAATTGGTCAGATTTACAATCTGCATGACAATTAGGTCAGATTACAATCAGAATTACAATTGGTTGGATTTACAATCCTTTTTATTCATCCATTCCATACATCAAAAGGTTTGTGTCCTGTCATTGATCCTAGTTGGTTTAAGATGTTTAAACCAGGCCCTTTTGTCAGGAACTGTCATTTAAGCAGTTCTTTAATTCACATAGTGATTGGTTGGAGATACCTTAACAAGATATTTCATCTCTCCCATCAACCTGTTTTGACAATATCTGTGGAAATCCAACTTCTCATACTCCTCACATAATCATCATTATGAGGGCATTCCCATTAAGGAAAACGAAAGATTTCTTACAGAAGGAAGGATTTTCTCTCAGATTTGAAGGAAGAGATGAGAAAAGAGAGAATTTCAGACATGGGAGACAACCAACAAAAATGCCTGGAGTCTATAGGTGAAATGACTATCTTGTCCTTGGAGCATCCAGGAGGCCAGTTTCATTGGATCAGAGTACTCTGTGGGGAGTTAGGTATAACTCATACCTAATATTCATACCACCATATGAACATAATTCATACCACCAGTGGAATGAATCATGTCCTGACTAGCCAGAAGATCTGGACCTTGAGTTGCTGCTTAGATAATACAGATCTGAGATGAATGTGAAATAGCTGTTCAGAAATTCCACAAGTGTCGAGTTACTGTTTCAGCAAGGTGGGTTTATTAGCATTTTGTATATTAAACTTTGGTTTTATGATAGATGAAATAAATAATTATCTTAAACACATGACACATAATAGGCACTTAAATTTTCAGTGATTGATTGATACTTACTACTTTATATAGTGAGTAACTTTTCTAGAAGGGACCTTCTAAATCTCTTTTTTGGAACACCTCCATGAACCGTGCCTAATCTTTGTTTTAGATATCTTCCCCAGTGTTCTATTCTGGAGGAAATAAGTATATGTTTTTGGAGGGATGAAGTAGATAATAAACCAGAGAATACAAGAAAAATCTAACCCCCTATTTTAGAATTAAGGAGAGAACCCTGGTGTACTGGAGTCTGTGGCAGAGGGTTCCAATCTACCATCATTTCCTGGCAGGTTACAAGGTGACCTGTAACTTTAAAAAACAACCTAGCATATTTGCACTTAAGGCTGAAACTTTTCAAAATAGAGCTATAGACACTATTCAGGACTTTTCATTTTGTTTTTGAGTCTTGTGTATCCTGTGTTTATTGAGTACATAATAGAGGGGTGAAACAAGGTTGCCCACTATCACCATTACTATTCAATATTGTATTAGAAATGCTAGCTTTGGCAATAAAACAAGAAAAAGAGATTAAAGGAATTAGAGTAGGTCATGAGGAAACCAAATTATCACTCTTTGCAGATGATATGATGGTCTACCTAGAGAACCCTAGAGAATCAACAAAAAAAACTATTAGAATTAATCCACAACTTTAGCAAAGTTGCAGGATACAGAATAAATCCACATAAATCATCAGCATTTTTATACATCACCAACAAAATGCAACAGCAAAAGATGCAAAGAGAAATTCCATTCAAAATAACTATCGATAGTATAAAATATTTGGGAATATATCTGCCAAGGGAAAGTCAGGATCTATGTGAGCAAAACTACAAAACACTCTCCACACAAATAAAGTCAGATCTAAACAATTGGAAAAACATCAAGTGCTCTTGCATAGGTCAAGCAAATATAATAAAGATGGAAATACTACCTAAACTAATCTATTTATTTAGTGCAATACTAATCAAACTCCCAAGAAATTATTTAACTGACCTAGAAAAAAATAACAACAAAATTCATCTGGAAAAACAAAAAGTCAAGAATTTCAAGGGAATTAATGAAAAAAATGCAAATGAGGGTGGCCTAGCTGTACCAGATGTAAAACTATATTATAAAGCAGTGGTCATCAAAAACATTTGGTACTGGCTAAGAAATAGAGTAGTGGATCAGTGGAATAGGTTAGGTTCACAGGACAAAATACTCAATGACAATAGTAATCTAGTGTTTGATAAACCCAAAGACCCCAGTTTTGGGGATAAAAACTCACTATTTGACAAAAACTGCTGGGAAAATTGGAAACTGGTATGGAAGAAACTAGGCATTGACCCACACCTAACACCATATACCAAGATAAAGTCAAAATGGATTCATGATCTAGGCATAAAGAATATTATAAACAAATTAAAACAATGTAGGATGGTTTACCTCTCAGACCTTTGAAGTGGGAAGGAATTTGTGACCAAAGAAGAACTAGAGATCATCATTAATCACAAAATAGATAAGTTTGACTATATAAAGTTAAAAAGTTTTTGTACAAACAAAATGAATGCAGACAAGGTTAGAAGGGTAGCAATAAACTGGGAAAATATTTTTACATTCAAAGGTTCTGATAAAGGCCTCATTTCTAAAATATATATAGAATTGACTCAAATATATAAGAATTCAAGCCATTCTCCAATTGATAAATGGTCAAAAGATATGAACAGATAATTTTCAGATGAAGAAATTGAAACTATTTCTAGTCACATGAAAAGATGCTCCAAGTCGCTATTGATCAGAGAAATGCAAATTAAGACAATTCTGAGGTACCACTACACACCTGTCAGATTGGCTAAAATGACAGGAAATGATAATGATAACTGTTGGAGGGGATGTGGGAAAACTGGGACACTGATACATTGTTGGTTGAAATGTGAACAGATCCAACCATTCTGGAGAGCAATTTGGAGCTATGCTCAAAAAGTTATCAAACTGGGCATGCCCTTTGACAGCAGTGTTTCTACTGGGCCTATATCCCAAAGAGATTTTAAAGGAGGGAAAGGGACCCACAAGTGCAAAAATGTTTGTGGCAGCCCTTTTTGTAGTGGCAAGAAATTGGAAACTGAATGGATGCCCATCAATTGGAGAGTAGCTGAATAAATTATGGTATATGAATGTTGTGGAATATTATTGTTCTTTGAGAAACGACCAGAAGATGATTTTAGAGAGGCCTGGAGAGACTTGAATGAACTGATGCTGAGTGAAATCAGCAGAATCAGGAGAACATTATAAACAGCAACAAGACTATACATTGATCAACTCTGATGGACATGGTTCTCTTCAGCAATTATGTGATTCAAACCAGTTCCTATTGTTCATCTATGAAGATAGTCATATACATCCAGAGAGAGGCCTGAGGGAACTGAATGTGAACCACAACCCAGCATTTTAATGCTTTCTGTGAATATTTACAGGCATTTTGTTTTCCTTCTTAGGTTGTTTTTTTTCTTCTCTCTTTCTAGATCTGATGTTTCTTGTGCAGTAAGATAACTGTATAGATATGTACACATATATTGGATTTGTCATATAATTTATCATATTTAGCATGTATTAGATTACCTGTCATCTAGGGGTGGGGGCTGGGGGGAAGGAGGAGAAAAGCTTGGAACAAAAAAAAAGCTTTTGCAAAGGTCAATGTAGAAAAATCACTCATATGTTTTGTAAATAAAAAGCTTTTAATAAAAAAAAGAGTACATAATAGTAGTTAATATGTATTGAATTGAGTTGAACGGAACAAATTTATTAGCTCACATTTGAATTGTACTGTACAGTTTGCAAAGGTGCTTAACCTGGAATCTATGAATTTCTAAAAAGAAATTGATAATTATTTAAATACAATTGATCTCACATAACCCTATGTATTTTATTTTACACATATAAAAGCATTTTTCTGAGAAAGGACCCATAGACTTCACCAGACTACCAAAGGGGTCCATGTCAAAAAAAAAAAAAAAAAAGGTTAAAAACATCATTTACAAAGTATTTTCTTTAGAACTCCCTTGTGAGATAGTGCAAATATTTACAGCCCCATTTTACAGATAAGGAAACTTTCAGATAGACAAATACAATTGTCCATAGTCATGTGATTTATAAATAAGGGATCTGGATCTCAAACCAAGCTTTTCTGACTAAAGATCATCCAAATGAATAATTAATTAATAGGTATTTACTTATTAAGTGCTTACTTGGACTTGGGCATCTAGGTGGCAAATTAGATAATGTCAGGCCTGAAGTCAGAAAGACTCATCTTTATGAGTTTAAATCTGGCCTCAGACACTTATCAGCCATGTGACCCTGAGCAAGACACTTTTTGCTTCAGTTTTCTCATCTGTCAAATGAGCTGGAGAAGGAAATAGCAAATCACTCCAATATCTTTGCCAAGAAAACTACAAAATGGGATCACAAATGGTGGAGCAAGTCTGAAACAATAATGTACCAGGTAACATGCTAGGCTAGGATGGATCCATTGCTATTGGCATTCATGATACGAATAATAAGCCTAAAGTCAAATGTAGGTTCTTGAAGACTGCAGATGTTCTCTGATCTTATGTGCCTGTAGAAATGTGTGTAGGTGCTGTACCAAATCTAAAACTATATTATAAAGCAGCGGTCATCAAAACCATTTGGTACTGGCTAAGAAACAGAGTAGTCAATCAGTGGCATAGAATAGGATCACAGGACAAACTAGGCAATAACTATAGCAGTTTAGTGTTTGATAAACCCAAAGACCCCAGCTTTTAAGATAAGTGCTCACTATTCCACAAAAACTTCTGGGAAAATTGGAAACTAGTGTGGAAGAAATTAAGGATTGACCTACACCTAACACCACATACCAAGATAAGATCTAAATGAGTTCATGACCTAGATATAAAAATATTGTAAGCAAATTAGAGGAACATAGGATAGTTTACCTCTCAGACCTGTGGAGATGGAATAAATTTATGTCCAAAATCCAAAATTTTGATTATATTAAGTTAAAAAGTTTCTGTACAAACAAAACTAATGCAGACAAGATTAGGAGGGAAGCAATAAATTGGGAAATCATCTTTACATTTAAGGGTTCTGATAAAGACCTCATTTCTAAAATGTATAGAGAATTGTCTCATATTTATAAGAATTCAAGCCACTCTCCAATAGATAAATGGTCAAAGGATATGAACAGACAATTTTCAGATTATGACATTAAAAACATTTCTAGTCATATGAAAAGTTGCTCCAAATCACTATTGATCAGAGAAATGAAAATTAAGATAACCCTGAGGTACCACTACACACCTGTCAGATTGGCTAAAATGACAGGAAAAGTTAATGATGAATGTTGGAGGGGATGTGGGAAGGCTGGGACACTGACGCATTGTTGGTGGAGCTGTGAACGGATCCAACCATTCTGGAGAGCAATTTGGAACTATGCTCAAAAAGTTATCAAACTGTGCATACCCTTTGACCCAGCAGTGTTTCTACTGGGCCTATATCCCAAAGAGATCTTATAGGAGGGAAAGGGCCCCACATGTGCAAGAATGTTTGTGACAGCCCTTTTTGTAGTGGCTAGAAACTGGAAACTGAATGGATGCCCATCAACTGGAGAGTGGCTGAATAAATTATGGTATATGAATGTTATGGAATATTATTGTTCTATAAGAAACGACCAGAAGGACAATTTCAGAGTGGCCTGGAGAGACTTGCATGAACTGATGCTGAGTGAAACTAGCAGAACCAGAAGATCATTATACACAGCAACAACAAGACTATATGATAATCAGTTCTGATGGACGTGGCTCTCTTCCACAATGAAATGTCTCAAACCAGTTCCAATTGTTCACTGAAGAAAGCCATATACACCCAGAGAGAGGGATGTGAAATGTGGACCACAACATAACATTTTCATGGTCTCTATCAATGTCTGCTTGCATTGGGTTTCCTTTCTCAGATATTTTTTGTTCGTGTAGATACGATTGTTCTTGCACAGCAAGATAAGTATGGAAATATGTATACATATATTCGACTTGTCAAGTATTTTAATATAATTAACATGTAGTGGACTTCCTGCCATCTAGGGGAGAGGAGGGGAGTAGGGGGAAAATTTGTAACGGAAAGCTTTGTAAGGATCAATGTTGAGGAACTACCCATACATATGTTATGCAAATAAAAAGCTTTAATAAAAAAAATAATAAAAAATAAAAGTTTCCTATGTCAATAAAAAAAAAAAAAAGAAATGTGTGTAGGATGGCCAACTGATGGAGCAAACGATAAAAAAGGAGTCTGGCAGATCATGGTTAAAACAAAGAATTTTCAAGCCAAGTTTCTATTTGATGCTTTTAACCTTTTCTGAAGTCTGTAAATGAAACAATGTGATATGGTAGGGAGAACCCTGGCCTGGATCCTGGCAGGCCTGCGTTCTATCTTTCATTACTCACTATCTGTGGGATCCTAGACATTTCTGAAGTGCTCTCTTTAACTCTCTTCCCTCACCTAAAAGGCAAAGATATTGGGCTCCATGATCCCTGAGGTCCCCTGGACTTTAAGTTTCTATGACCCGATGGAGTTATGTACATTAGCTTTCTAGGTAGAGGGTACAGTAGACCCTTTAACTAGTTAAACAACCTGGAATTGGGAAGGAGTAATATTTGTGTAAAGATCAAAGGAAAAGGTAGAAGAGGGAGGCAGAATAGCATAGGGGAAGTTATTAAATTCAAGAAAGGAGGTATTTACTGAATGCTTCCTATCAGCTCAGCCTTGTGCAGTACCTATCCATAAGAGTTATAGTTGGCCCAGGACCTACACCTTTTAAGAGCTTCTGAGCTCTTTGGAAAGACAAACTACAATTGTACTAATGCAGATTAAAGTTAAATAATAGCCTAAGGCAATTTGTGGTAAAGTAACAAGGAGGCTGTTGCAAGAATTCAGAGAAAGAAATGAAGAATGTTTGGGCTATTGAGCTTCTTGGAAGAGCTGAGCCTTCAGATCTGTCATAAGAGAGGTCAATAAAGACCAAAAATTAGGGCTAGATAAAGAGAGTATTGTCGAAGGGCATTGCCATTTAGAGGATGCAGAAAGCACACATTCCCCTCAGAACGAAATCACCAAATGGCTCTTGGGTACTCCCTCTAGGATCATTTCCACCACCATCCTACTCCTCAATCCCAGGCAAAGTAGCTTATACCTTGAGACCTCTCCAAAGATCTCTCTCCAGTAGCCCTTAACTCAACCTTTGCAGCAGAATTTGCCTTGAAAAGAAGTTGAGGACTTACTTGAGAACATTCTTCACACTACTTATTCTGGTCAAGTTTTTTAAAGCATATTCCAAGTGTGAAAAATTCTAATTACAGCGCTAGGTTTTAGACAGTAAGATCGGAAAGTGTATCTTTGCAAACACTAGAGAGCATAGGAATAAAAGGAGTTTTCCTTAAAATGATAAGCAACATCTATCTAAAACCATCAAAAAGCATTATTTGTAATGGAGAGAACTAGACACATTCCCAATAAGATCAGGGGTAAAACAAAGATGCCCATTATCACCACTATTATTCAATATTATACTAGAAATGTTGGCTTTAGCAATAAGAAAAGAAAACAAAATTAAAGATATTAAAATAGGCAATAAGAAGATAAAACTATCACCCTTTGCAAATGATATGATGATATACTTTGAGTATCCTAGAGAATCATTCAAAAACCCACTTGAAACAGTTATCAGGTTTAGCAGTTTCAGAATGTAAAATAAACCCACACAAATCATCAGCATTTCTATATATTACTCACAAAGCCTATCAACAAGAGATAGAAAGAGAAACTCCATTTAAAATAACTGTAGACAAAATAAAATATTTGGGAATCTACCTGCCAAAACAAACTTAGGAACTGTATGAACAAAATTACAAAACAGTTCTCACACAAATAAAGTCAGATCTAAACAACTGGAAAAATATCAATTGCTCAAGGGCAGGCTGAGCTAATATAATAAAATGACTATTCTACAGCAGATAATTTCAAAGAGGCCTGGAGAGATTAACACGAATTGATGCTAAGTGAAATGAGCAGAACCTGGAGGTCATTATACAGGACAACAAGAAGACTATAAGATGATCAATTCTGATGGACCTGGCTCTCTTCCACAATGAGATGATTCAAACCAATTCCAATTGTACAGTGATGAAGAGAGCCATCTATACCCAGAGAGATCATTTGAACTCAGTGTAGACCACAACATAGCATTCTCACTCTCTCTGTTGTTGTTTGCTTGCATTTTGCTTTCTTTCTCAGTTTTTTTTTCCTTCTTGATCCAATTTTTCTTGTGCAGCAAGATAACTGTATAAATATGTATACATATATTGGATATATTTATATTTTACTATATATATTTTATATTACATATTTTATTTTTTACAAAATATATTTTATACATATAACAAAATATGTATAAATTATATTATATATAATGTAGTATATATAAAAATATATAATATATATTACATTTATAATATATGAATATATATGTTATACTATATATAATAATATATAATTTATATATTTTTAACATATTTAATATATATTGGACTACCTGCCATCTAGGAAGGAGGTGGGGAGAAGGAAGGGATAGTTTGGAACAGAAGGCTTTGCAAGGGTCAGTGTTGAAAAATTATCCACACATATGTTTTATAAATAAAAAGCTTTAATAAAAAAAATAAAAATTAAATTAAATTAAATTACAATTCTACCTGAATTGATGTACTTGTTCAGTGCCATACCAATCAAGGCATTGTTATTGGAATTGTGAAATGATCCAACCATTCTGGAGAGCAATCTGGAATCTGCCAAAAAATTATTTTATAGAGCTAGAAAAAATAATAACAAAATTAAACTGGAAGAACAAAAAGTCAAGAATATCAAGGGAATTAATGAAAAAAAAATACAAAGGTCGGTGGCCTAGCAGACTTAAAACTATATTATAAAGCAGCAGTCATTGAAACCATTTGCTACTGGCTAAGAAATAGAGTGGTAAATCAGTGGAATAGGTTAGATACACTTGACATAATAATCAACGATTATTGTAATCTAGTATTTCATAACCCCAAAACTCTAGGTTCTGGGATAAGAACTCACTATTTCACAAAAATTGCTGGGAAAATTAGAAAATAATATGTCAGAAACTTGGCATAGACCTACATCTATGACCAAAATAAGGTCAAAATTGGTACATTATTTGGGCATAAAGGATGATGCCATAAGCAAATTAGGAGAGCAAGGGATTAGTTTACCCACCAGATCTTTGGAGAAGGGAGGAATTTATGACCAAAGAAGAACTAGAGAGCATAATGAAATGCAAAATGGACAACTTGGATTACATTAAATTTAAAATTTTCTGCACAAATGAAACTGATACAAACAAGATTAAAAGAGAAATGCATAGCTGGGAAAAAATTTTTACATCCAGTGTTTCTGATAAAACCTTCATTTCTAAAACATATAAAAACTGTGTCAAATTTATAAGAATACAAGTCATTCCCCAATTGATAACTGGTCAAAGGATATGAACAGACAATTTTCAGATGATGAAATAAAAGCCATCTATAGTCATATGAAAAGATGGTCTAAATCACTATTGAATAGAGAAATGCAAATTAAAACAACTCTGAGGTATCACCTCATACCTTTCAGGAAAAGATAATGATAAACATTGAAGGGGATGTGGGAAAACTGAGACACTAAGGCATTGTTGTTGGAGTTGTGAAATGATCCAACCATTCTGGAGAGCCATCTGGAACTGTGTCCAAAAAGCTATAAAACTGTGCCCTTTGATGCAGTAGTGTTACTACTGGACCTATATCCCAAGGAAATCATAAAAGAGGGAGAAGACCCACATGTACAAAAATGTTTGTAGCAGTTTTTGTGGTGGCAAAGAATTGGAAAATGAGTAAATGCCCATCAATTGAGGAAAGGCTGAACAAGTTGTGGTATATGAAGGTAATGAAATATTATTGTTCTATAAAAAATGATGGAAAGCTGATTTTGGAAAAGCCTGGAAAGATTTACATGAACTGATGCTGAGTGAAACAAGCAGAACCAGGAATACAGTATACACAATAACAGAAGCTTGGATGTGGGGTTAGGAACCCTGGCTTCTATACCCAGCTTCTATACTGGCCTTTGTCACCTTTCTCGAGTTACTTAATGATGGACTTCAGTTTCCTTATCTCTAAATGAGAGAGATGGGTTAAAGAGATGATCTTTGAGACTTACTCTAAAATCCTATTTTATTCCAGATCTATGAATTATAAAAGGGACATTACTCTTATGTATTTAAACCCTTTTTAAGATAATGTAATGGCTAGTATGGCCAGACTTCATATACACCAAAGTAGAGAGAAAAAGGATAAAAGTAGTATCTCTTGTCCCCACAAGTAGGAATATATGTACATGTGTGAGTTTGTGTGTCTATAATTTTGTTTAGTCATCTTTTTGTTGTGTCTGATTCTTCGTTATTCTATTGAGGGTTTTCTTGGCAGAAGTATTGGAGTGGCTTACCTTCTCTACCTCATTTTACAGATGAAGAAACTGGGGCAGACAGGGTCACACAGCTAGTAAGCGTCTGAGGCCAGATTTGAACTTAGGAAAAGGAGTCTGTTCCATTTAACTGCTGTTGTATGTATGAATGTGTGTAAATGAGTATAGGAGTGTGTGAGAAGTGCATTATGGTCTCTTGGTTATTCTCCAGTGGCATTTGTATTGTCTGAGTTGGGAGAACCTGCCTAGAGAAAGTAGAGCCCGGGGAAAAAAAAGAGTTATTTGCATATAAAACAAAGCAATTAGGGTTATTTAGCCTGGAGAAAAGATGGCCTGGTAAGTAAGGACCAAAAAGTTAAATATCTTCAAGTGTTTGAGGGGCTATCAGGTAAAAGAAATATCATATTTAGGATCATAAATTTAAAGCAAGATGGAATCATAGAAGTAACCTAATTCAAACACCTCATTTTCCAGATAAGGAAAGTGGGGCCTTGAAGAGGTAATGCAATTTGCCCAAAGCCCTGAAATTAGCGGAGGGGGTATTCAAACCCAGGCCCCTTTGACCCCAAATTCCATTGCATGACATCTGTTCTATTTGGCTTCCATATATGAGAACAAGGAACAGTGGATCAAATAGGCAGAAAAGTGGATTTAGGGCTTATATAAAGGTAAATAATTTGGACCATAGAATTTAGAATTAGAAGGTGACAGCATCATCTCAGATGGCCTCATCCCAAAGAACTGTCCAAAAGAAGAATGGGAAGTAATAAGTTCCCCATCACCAAGGATCTGCAAGCAGAGGCTAGAGGACCAGTTGTTGGGGATGTTATAGAAGGAATTCCTGAGCAGGTAACAATTGAACTTCTAAGATTATACGTGATTTTATGTTTTGAAAATGAATCCAGAGAAATCAAGAAAACTGACCCATAAAATATTCCCCACAAAACAAATATAAAGACTGTGACATAACAAGTAAACATATGGTCCTCTGAACAAGGAAACAAAACCATCAACAGAGAGAAAAAAAAAAAAAACAGAAGACTGAGGAGAGAAGGATGGAACCAAGAGTTGGTCCAGGCAGGTCAAAGCCCCTCTTCCTCCTGGGAGGATTCTGATTGACAATTGTAGTTAGAGAGCCCAATCTGAGAATCATTGTTCTCTGGGATAGGTTAAATGACTTGCCCATGGCTTGTCAGTACAAGCCAACAAACATTTATTGAAGGCCTACTCTGTGCTATATCATGCTAGATGCGAGGGATACAATGAGAATTCAACCCAGATCTAGCTAACTGCATGTCTAGTTCTCTGTTCACTGTCATCCTGCCTGCTATTAACATCCCCTTCCAACTCCCTCCTCTTAACCCAGGCCCTCATCATCCTAGATGTTACATATTAAACTGCAAATTCCATCAGGCCAAGAGGCAAGTCTGAACAGATCATGGTTTTTCTTGAACAGATCCAAAAGGGTGGATCCAGGGCAAAGATTCCATTTCCTCTCTCTCCTCCTCAGGATAGAATATATTTATTCTAAACATGAATTTCTCTATTTCTTCTAAGCTTATTTACATTGCTGTTCACCTAATCTTTAAAGCTGGTACTAGTAATTCTTGTATTACAGACATATGTGTGTTTTATTACTCAAGGCAGCTGAGGCAGAGGTAATAGGTGATAAAGATACCCAGGATGAAAAACAGATGAATTTCCTCTGGAACCTTTACTGGAAAAATACAAACGAGGCACTGAACAAAAGAAATTTTATTGATTTATATATTTATAGCTTCCCCAAAGCTGGGGACAATGTGGAACCAGGACTATCCTAGACAACTTGGATTCTAATGCCTTTGGGAGGAAAAAGGCTATGAGAAACATGGAAACTATTATTGCCAAGGTTGTCACCTCAGGAACCTCCTCTTTGCATTGTCTTCCTTTGGGAGGTTGGAAAGGAAAACTATTCTCTCTTTTCTCTTCTACAAGGGGTGGAGCCCAAGGAGCATACTAGAAAATTTTAGGGAAGGGAGGAAATGGTAGAGTGTCAATGCCTAGGCAAGAATAGGGGCCAGCCAAAGGGAGTGAGTAGCTCTCCTCTAAACCCCTAACTCACACAACTGTTAGAAGTTAAAAGTCAATGTTTGTATGATTATCTGAGTAAATGATTCTATACTGGAGAGAAAAGGCTGCTATTACATTTCACCAATTTGGAAACAGCAAATCCTATACTACTGCCCAGCAACATATTGCCACAATGGATCACTAATGGGAGTAGACAACCACTACTGTCAGTGAAAAAGTACTATACAAATTAATTAGCCTTGAAAGGAACTGCTCTAAAAGAAGGTGGATCTGTAAGAGCTGGAAATTCTGCCATGATTCCCTTCAGCCATAAGCTAGAAGCCTGGACAAAATTTCCAAGTGCTCTTTTGGCACTTCTATGGCACAAAGAAATTTCTCATGATTCCCTGCACACAAAGGTGATCCTAGGGGGTTCAGTCAAAGTGTTTTTTGTGTTCCTGAACTACAGGGCACCTAAATTTCCCTAATGTATTCTTGTTAAAGCCCAGAGCAAGCCTCATAGAATTTCAGACACATACAACACAATAGGACAAGCAAGCTTAGTTCAAAAAGAAAAAAACAAATTTGCATGTGCCTTCACCAAAAAAACCCCAACATACACAAAAAAATCCAAGAAGGCATTTGGAGTTGATTGGAATTAACCCTCAAAAAAGAAGAGGTCCTCCTCTCTCCCATATCTAACCTTAAGAAGAGCCTGTACCCAGGAAATGCAGTTTGGACCAGATTCAGCCCTAAAGAGACTGACTCTAGTGAGAAGGAGGATCCATTTTCTTATTCTCATTGACTTGTCAAATTCCCTACTGGAATTACCCCAAAAGCAATTTTAATTATAATAAATTGCATTATGGTTCACAAGTACATGGAGAGAAGAGTGTCAGCAAAAGGGGGAAAGCAAAAGAGGTACTTAACCTACAATATGTATCAGAATACAGGAAAGGTAATTTATTCCTCCACACAAAGGAATACTAAGCATAAAAGAGTTCCATTAACATGAAATATAAGAACAGAATTCAGTAACATAACTATTACAATAATTACAATTGTTAGGATGCAAATACAATCAGAACATGAAGCAGTTTTCAGAACAACTAATTAGACATTTTATATTTTGTATCAGCCAGACATCAATTCCCAAATGATTCCCAATACATAATCTGATATTAAAATAGGCCAGGCTTGGGCTAGTCTACACCTTAGCAGCTAGCTTTTCTGTCATAGAAGCCTCCAGAAGATCCTAAATAGGATCTTTCAGACTTTTCACCCTTACAAGGTAAACTACTATTCTGAACATGGCCATTATAAAGCAAATGCCCTATTATCTACTAGAAATAAAGAACTAATACCAAAGAGGGCAACAGCAGGCACCTAGCTGAGTACATTGACAAGATGCCACATGCAACATGAGGGTAGGGAAGGATGTTTCCTCTTCCTTCCTCATCTCTACTGAAGTTACATCACATCAAGAGAACACCAGGAAGGAAAAGGGAGACAGAAGGACAATTGCCATTTTTGTACATTTACTAGATTATCAGATCCTCCCACTCTGTAAGGAGCAAGGTGTTCCTCTTGAGCCCTTTAGCTCTGAAACATGGTCCAGAATCTCCCCTAGGCCAGCTAGGAAGTACAGTAGATGGAGCAATGGGCCTGGAATCAGGAAGCCTGAGTTCAAATCTAGCCTCAGACATTAACTAGCTGTCAAATCATTTAATCTGTCTCAGTTTCCTCAACTATAAAATGGGGATAATAAGAGGGCCTTACAGGGTTGTTGGGAGGATCAAATGAGATATTTGTAAAGTGTTTAGCACAGTGCCTGGAACGTGGTAAGCACTTGATAATTATTGATTGATTGATTATTGATCATTTCCAACCCATTCTCCATCCTCTCCTGAATGTTACAGAGGAGGTAACAGACAACAAGAAAAGCTAACTTTCCCAGAATCACATAGCAAGTTCACAGCAAAACTCAAAACTGAACTTGGATCTTGTCAGCTTAAATGTCCCCCTGGCAGGCCTCATCTCAAGTGTCTTGCAACTGGTAGGTGTCAATAATTAAATGCACATTAACAAGCTTTTCAACAAAAGACAAAGCAAATCAAAAAAGAAGAGTACTGGTAACAGAAGGGAACTCAATAATTTATTGTGTGAGTTTTTCATTGATTTCTTCAAAGGTTTTTAGGTGATGAACTATAGATAAAACACTATTTCAAGGCTCTAAGATGCCTGTGGTTGTCCCATTTTCACACATCTCTAGCTCTCCTTTGCTGGGAAACAATCTTAGTTTTTCTTGGGGTTTCTACTGCCATCTGTTGGTCATAGTAAATTTCCTCCCATATCCAATGAGTAGGAGATGAATGAAAACAATGTGGAAGGAGACTTCAAGTAACAAAGAACCATATGGACTGTGACTTCAGACATAATAGAGTCCAGTTCTCTCCTTTTACCAGTGGAGAAATTTTTTTGCTGAGGCAATTGGGGTTAAGTGACTTGCCCAGGGTCACACAGCTAGGAAGTGTCTGAGACCAGATTTGAACTCAGGTCCTCCTGACTTCAGGGCTGGTGCTCTAACCACTGCGCCACCTAGCTGCCCCAAGTGGAGAAATTCTTAAACTAACCACTCTACTTTACAAATGGAAGCACAGACCCAAAAGCCAATTAAACACTGCTACAAGAAAAGGGGAGGAGTAGGGAGGAGAAAATCAGGCTGATGACTTTAGACTATAATCTTAAACCCAAAACACTCATTGATTGGTCAACAATAGTTCCCAAGCCAAGCCTCACTTGGTCATTGTTTGGGTCCTGATTGGCTCTTAGTCAATGTAAATAGCAATTATTTCTGTTTGGGCCAGAAACCTTGAGGGTCCTTCGATTGGACTTTACCTCAAACTGGATGTGGTAAAGATTTAAAAACCTTAAGTTTTAAAAGGTCTGGGTTTCCCACGGCATCCAGGACCATCTCTAGTAGTCCTGATCTACATCTCGCCACTGGACCCAGATGGTTCCAGAGGAGAAAGTGAGACTGGTATTTTGCCCAACTCTCCCTCTCTTCAGTCAAATTCACTTGCCTGTCATATCAGCACCTCCCTGATGTCATAGCTCTTTCTGAGAATGAAGAACAAACCAACAGATCTTTCTTTTGTCTCCTCCCTTCTGAAGGTCATTCGCTGTTCCTTAGCTGCTAAAGCCTTCAGTTCTCATGTTGCCTTTTTCCCATTCTGTGTAAATCTCTGTAAAAGTGAATTACACGGGGCAGCTAGGTGGCGTAGTGGAGCACCAGCCCTGAAGTCAGGAGGACCTGAGTTCAAATTTGATCTCAGACACTTCCTAGCTGTGGGACCCTGGGCAAGTCACTTAACCCCAATTGCCTCAACAAAAAGCAAAAAGAAAAAAAAGTGAATTACACGTTGTCATCACCATTAGAATGTATATTCTTTACATACAAGGGCAGAGGTCATACTCTACTGCTGGAATCTCCAGACATTGCCTGGGAGCAAACAGTATTTAGAAAATTAGGTTGACTGAACAGTCTAGCTTTTTTTCAATTCTCCCAAGTCCTTCATTCTCAGTTCTTTCAACTGAGTTCTGCAGATTTGGTTTAAAGCTCTTTCCTTCTCTGGGCCTATTTTTTCTGTGTTAATGTTTGAACATGAACTAGATTAGTAGTTAGAAAACTATAATCCAGATCCCCTGAGATCCTTGGGATCTTTTACATAGGGTCTGGGAGGTCAAAACAATTTCCATATTCCAATATTGCTCCATTTTCCAATGTACATATGCGTGTAAGGCTAAATGTTCTTCATATATATTACAATCAAAACAGTTAAATGTAGTTCACTTGAAAATCCCTATTTACGCTAAAATTATTTTTCTTTAATTTTCTGGTAACATGTTTTACTGTTTATATTACCATGAAAATTTTAAATACAGCTCAAAACTTTCAAGATAACAGACCCCGATGAACATGTAATCCGCATCCACAAACTATGTTGAAATATTTAATCATGAGTGCCCCAAATCTGGCGGTAACAGCAAATCATTTTCTTTTTAAATTCAGAATTGAAAGTGCAACTTTGCCCTCCACTAAGTTTCCTCAGGGATATCGATCAGCAAAAGAAGCTCAAAGCTGTTGTTAAAAAAAAAAACTAAATAACCCCCCAGTTCAACTCAGATGGGTAATGTGCCTGTGCGTAACAAGAAACACTAGGGCAGCACATCTCACGCAGGCGCGTGATTACCCATTCATCACATGTATGAACCAGAAGGATCGACGAAACGTTTTCGCAGCAACAAACCTCAGAGTCTGCCATGAACTTTTAGCTAAGCACGACTTCATGGACGTATCTCTATTCAGAATTTGGGAACTCTAAAGTTTGTAACAGACAAGAGCCCTATGTAAGAATCTTTTATTTATGGTTCATTTTCATCTGATGAAGATAAAAAAGGAAGGCTCTGAGAAGAGAGGGGTTAATTATATATGCAAATATATTCGACTAGAGACTCCGCCCCTCACCTTCCTCCTCCTTTCCTTCCCAGGGAGGAGGTGTGGCTGAGTCTTGCGACTGTGCTGGAAGAACCCGGCATGTTGCTTTACGACATTAGTTATTCCGTGCCCAGGTGCCCGATTCCATCCCAAGCAGGGCAGCTGAGAAAGGTGAATTCCTCTCTCCCGGGCCTGGAAGATGAGGGAGTTCTCGCCTTTTTGGTTGAGCTAGGGGTCTATAGAGAGCCTCCAAACAAGCAAGCAGGTACTCCTGCCTTCCCCCAGAGCTAGAGTTCCTTTATCCTTGTTTTCCGGTTCGTCCTGGTCACTTCTGCCCCTGCCAGCCTCCGGCCACAGCGCCCCTGCAGCATGGAGCTGGAGAGCCCCCGCGGACCCTCCCCTGGGCAGCCCTTTTCTGGCCTTCTGCAGCAGCTCACGTGCCAGGGGACATTTGGCACGGAGGGGCCGACCGGGAACCCAGCGCTTCAGGAGCTGGACGCCCTGATAGAAGCTGCGGATTGGCCCGCGCTCTTGCAGGAGGACCCCGGGATTGCCCAAGCGCTGGGACAAGTGGCCCAAACTCTGTGTGGCCAAGCAGCTCCCGTCAAAATCGAGGATGCCCGCAGCGCCCCGGCACCCAGCGGGGCAGAGCGAGCAGCCCGCGTCGGGGCTGTGTTCCTTCGGCTACTGCAGAAAATGGAGGCGGCCGGAGGCTCACTGGGTCTGGCCGCGGTGATGTCCACGCTGCGCCCAGCTGCCCCCTATATCTACATCTTCTCGGTCACTCACTGTCAGGAGCGGCCGTGGACCAGCCCCGCCTCCCAGGAAGTGGCCCAAGAGGTGCTGGCCTTGCTGCTGAGGGTCACCGGGTGTGTGTCGGTATCGGAATTTCTCCGGGGAGAAACTTCGGACCAGGCAGGCAGGTTCACAGCGGTGATGGGCCTTCTCAGACCAGAGCTGAACAAGTGAGTGGGATCGGCTCTCTGGTTGGCGTTATCCTAGAAACTTAGGTGGCAGCTAGCCTGAAGGCAGGAAGACCAGGGTTCAAATGGTGGACAAATTATTTTAAATTGTTTATCTCAGTTTCTGAACCTGTAAAATGGGGATAATCATAGCACCTCCCTTCCAAGATTGTTTTGAGGATCAAATGAAACAATAATTGTAAAGGGCTTGGCACGGTGCCCAGTGATTGGCAGCTAGATGGTGAAGTGGATAAAGCTCTAGGAAGGAGAGTCTGGTCTGGATTCAGGAAGACCTGAATTCAAATTCAGCCTCAGACCCTAGCTGTGTGACCTTGACCAAGTCACTTAACCCCGATAGTTTCCATTTCCTCCTCAGTAAAATAAATTGGAGAAGGAAATGGTAACACTCCAAAACTCTGCCAAAAAATAAAGAACCTGGGGGTCATAAAGATGACATGAAGATCAAGCGCTTGAAAACAAGTCCCATTCTTTCTGGCAAGTAGAAGGAGAAGAAATGGAAAGCGTCAGATTTTATATTCTTGGGCTCAAAGATCGCTACAGATAGCTACTGTAGCCGTGAAATTAAAAGGTGCTTGTTTCTTGGAAGAAAAGCTGTGGAAAATCTAGACAGCATACTAAAAAGCAGAGACATCCAATGTTTGGCTGTGAGAGTAAGGCTCCAAGGGAAGCTGGCTGCCTCAAAATCAGTGCTTTTGAATTATAGTCATGGAGAAAACTTTTGAGATCGAACTTTTAGACATCTAGGAGATCAAATTAGTCAATAATTCAAAAAATTAATTCAAGCCATTTACTGGAAAATTAAGTACTCAGCCTGCTTGAACCTTAAATACTTTGGCCATGTATTGAGAAGACAACTGGGAAAGTCCTTTATGTTGAGAAAAAAATTGAAGGCAAATGGGATGTCAAAATATGAGACGGATAGATGTCAAGAAACAATGAACATATTCTGGGAAAGACTTCGAGGGGTAGAAGGCCCTGCCTGGAATGCTATGGTCCATGGAATCACACATTGAACTACAAAACCATTTCCTGATGCATTAGTAAGTGCTACATAAACATTAGCTAGTCTTTAAATAAGCGTAAAGGAGGATAAAAAGAGATAATATTTGTAAAGTGCTTTGGAAACCTTACAGAAATTGATAAATTAAAATCATTTTTGTTAAAGTTTGTGAAATGATTTCCTCACAGCACCCCTATAAAGATGGTCGGGCAAATAGCATTATTCTTTTAAAGTGTCCAGCATCACAAAGCCAGTATGAAACAGCCAGCATTCAAACCTTGGTGTCTCCTGGAACTCTTAAGTCTGTGCTCTTTTCAGGATACCTCTTTGTTTCCCCAGAGGGTACTGAATAATAAGTGAGGAAAGAAAAGGGAATAATCATATAGTGCCTACCATATGCCAGGCACTGAGCTAAAGTCTTTACAAAGAT
The DNA here is from genome assembly GCA_023553655.1 of Myrmecobius fasciatus. NCBI lineage: Eukaryota > Metazoa > Chordata > Mammalia > Dasyuromorphia > Myrmecobiidae > Myrmecobius > Myrmecobius fasciatus. The sequence goes on from JAJPUD010002266.1 coordinate 27,826, forward strand.
TTCATTTGATCCTAACAACAACCCTGGAAGGTAGATGCTCTTATAATCACCATTTTACAGATGCCGAAATTAAGACAAATAGAAGTTATGTGATTTGGCTAGGATCACACAACTAGTTAAGTATCTACACCAGATTTAGAAATGTAAATTGTTATTATTTTATTGTAGCATTTTACAGATGTGGAAACGGAAACTCAATAAAGTTAACTAATTACTACTAATTTATGAAATTGTATAGATGTCTATTGCCTTTATATAACAGCAACTTCTGAAAGAGTAATCATGTTTCCTATCATCTCACTAAAATCTCCCTTGTTATAAAGAAAAAAGAGTTTTAAAAAACCCAGAGATGCAGTGACCATATCAGTGTATACTTCACCCATAGCCTCCCATCTCTTCTCTAAAAGTAAGAAAATATGTTATGTAATCTGTACTTTTTAGTGGATTTTCTCAACTAGTTTCAGGGCAGGAATAAGACAAGAGGTAAGGTCTCCTGATTCCTTTCCTAGGCTGAAAGAGAGATTAGCAACAGAACTATGAGTGATAGGGAGAAGCTTCAGTTTCACGTAGAGGTACCTCCCTCTACCTATGTAAAATCTTAGTCATAGAGAGTTGCCTTGAATTTTGAAGTGAAATCACTGCCAAAATTAGACTTGGTCTCCTTGCCTCTGTATTGATCTCTATCCAATATGCTATGATTGCCTCATGGGGCAAGGAAAGCTTCTTAACAATTCAAGTTTTCTTTCCCAAATTGGAATGAATTGTTTTAGGAAGTAGTAAATTTCCTCCTGTTTGGAGGGTGTGAAGCACTGTTTAGAATACTGGTCAGGGATTTTTCTTGCATAACTTCTCAAGCATTTCAACATTATTAGCATGTAGTGGACTTCCTGCCATCTAGGGGAGGGGAGGGGACTGGGGGTAAAATTTGTAATGGAAAGCTTTGTAAAGATCAATGAACTACCCATACATATGTTATACAAATAAAAAGCTTTAAAAAAAAAAAAAAGAATACTGGTCAGGTATATTTTTGTTTTTCCTTTTTTTTTCTTCTTTTTTGGTCAAGCATTCAGGGGTAAGTGGTTTGCCTAAGGTCACTCAGCTAGTAAGTACCGGGTGTCTGAGACTAAATTTGAACTCAGATTCTCCTGACTCCAGGACTCCTTAAGACAGAGCTTATATTTTCATCTTTGCATTGGTATTTAACTCTTGTGCTGCTCCTCATCCATCTTCACACTGCAGACATTTGATCAAAAAGTATTTTGAATTTTGTTCCCCTGGCATAGTGTACACATTGTGTAATAATTTACTTACACCATCAACACCCATACTACTTTGAAATATCATAGTTTATACTGAATAATAAGGCTGCTGATTTTTCATTTCCCTCCATAGATACTTTGATATGAACATAGGGCAGAATTACTAACAAATTCTGCCAACTCAGATGCTCCAGTTGATTTGTAGCCTTTTTAAAAAGAAAGCATAATCTGTCATAAAAATCTGTATTTTTAAAGCTTTTTTTAAGGTTTAAAAAATTTAAATTTTAGAAATATTGATTAAAGCTATTTTCATTACATGTCAAAAAAAGAAAAAGACTTTAGGCTATAATATGTCCAGACAAACATATCTTTAAGGGGAAAAAAAAGAACTAGGGTGAAAGTGAAGTAAAATTTCACATATTCAAGGTGAAGTCATAAAAAGATATCTTATTTTTCTTTATTTTCCTAAGCTGAGGCAAGGTGATAACAGGGAAAGAAGGCTGAAAAACAGTGCAACAGTACTTCAATTCAAATCCTGGTTCTGCTATGTACTAGCTCTTACGACTTTAGACAAGTCACTTTGGTTTCAATTTCTTCCCTCATCTTTAAAATGGATTGAACTAGACGCCCTCTAAGTTTTCTCAATTTGTGATACTAAATGCTTATAACATTTACTGATATATGGGGAGGGGGGGGAATGTAAAAACAAGAGTTAATTACTTTATTCCCTTCATTATTAGGGGAAAATGAATTGAGATTTCTCTAGCACTGTCTATACTATATGTACAAACCTATATGCAGCATACAAGGGCAGACAACTATAATGGACAAGTTGTTTACACATCTAGTGTCATGGATAACTGGCCTTAGGAAGTGAAAAGATGCCTTTCATTCACATCCAGCACAGAACACCTAAGTTACACAGTTTTGGAAAGTGTGTTAGTAATAGGAGAAAGGTGCATGCGCCACTTGAGATCTCCCTTTTGTTCAGCAATAAAGTGTTTTTCATGGGACCTTTTGGTTGTTCTTACCACAAAATTGATTTTTGCTTTTCCAGGGAATCCTGGAAGAATAATCCTGCCACCAAGCACATATTTTCATGGACTTTACATCAGGTTACTAGGCCTTGGCTGAGTCAACATCTGGAAAGGATCCTTCCTCCCTCCCTGCTCATCTCAGATGACTACCAGAATGAGAACAAAGTCTTGGGGGTGCGCTGCCTCCATCACATTGTGCTCAATGTGGTAAGAAATTACCAGTTTTTAGATTTTCCTAGGAGTAGGTCAGGAGGATACTTTAATTGTCCGTGAAGTCTACCTTCACTAGTGCAAATTGCAAATTCCATCTTGGACCTTGCTGATACAAGTTGTTCTGAAAATCTTCCATTATAAATCCTCAATATAGTGAAGGAGTATTCCTTTCTTTTTAACGTATATTTTGGCAGTATTAATGCTTATTTCTTATTTCATTCTCATTACATGGGCTAACCCACCACTTTTTCTAGTCATAAAATCTTTTTTAAAAGATATTTTATTTTGTTAAATATTTCCCAATTACATTATGAAAAATTTTTATAATTCATTTTTTAAAATTCTGAGTTTCAGATTTTCTCCCTCCATTCTATCCCTTGAGAAGGCAAGCAATAAGAAATCAATTGTACATTGTGAAGTCTTGCAAAATATATTTCCATATTAGCAAGTTGCAAAAGAAAACATACACACAGGAGATTGAATAAATTTATGTCCAAAGAAGATCTGGAACTCTTAATTGAACACCAGATAGATAATTTTGATTATATTAAGTTAAAAAGTTTCCGTATAAACAAAACTAATGTAGACAAGATTAGGAGGGAAGCAATAAATTGGGAAATCATCTTTACATTTAAGGATTCTGATAAAGGCCTCATTTCTAAAATATATAGAGAATTATCTCATATTTATAAGAATTCAAGCCACTCTCCAATATATATCCAAGGGATATGAACAGACAATTTTCAAATGATGAAATTAAAACCATTTCTAGTCACATGAAAAGTTGCTCCAAATCACTATTGATCAGAGAAATGCAAATTAAGACAACTCTGAGATACCACTAGACACCTGTCAGATTGGCTAAAATGACAGGAAATGATAATGATAACTGTTGGAAGGGATGTGGGAAAAATGGGACACTGATGCATTGTTGGTGGAGCTGTGAACGGATCCAACCATTCTGGAGAGCAATTTGGAGCTATGCTCAAAAAGTTATCAAACTGTGTATACCCTTTGACCCAGCAGTGTTTCTATTGGGCCTATATCCCAAAGAGATCTTAAAGGAAGGAAAGGGTCCCACATGTGCAAGAATGTTTGTGGCAGCCCTTTTTGTAGTAGCTAGAAACTGGAAACTGAATGGATGCCCATCAATAGGAGAGTGGCTGAATAAATTATGGTATATGAATGTTATGGAATATTATTGTTCTATAAGAAACGACCAGCAGGATGATTTCAGAGAGGCCTGGGGAGACTTACATGAACTGATGCTGAGTTAAACGAGCAGAACCAGGAGATCATTATACACGGCAACAACAATACTATATGACGATCAATTCTGATGGACATGGCTCTCTTCAACAATGAAATGTTTCAAACCAGTTCCAATTGTTGAGTGAAGAAAGCCATATACACCCAGAGAGAGGGATATGAAATGGACCACAACATAACATTTCCATGATCTCTATCGATATTTGTTTGCATTGGGTTTCCTTTCTCAGATATTTTTTGTTCATGTAGATAACGATTGTTCTTGCACAGCTAGATAAGTATGGAAATATGTATACATATATTCAACTTGTCAAGTATTTTAATATAATTAACATGTAGTGGACTTCCTGCCATCTAGGGGAGGGGAAGGGAATAGGGGGGAAAAATTTGTAATAGAAAGCTTTGTAAGGATCAATGTTGAGGAACTACCCATACATATGTTATGCAAATAAAAAGCTTTTAAAAAATAAAAAATAGGGGCAGCTAGGTGGCGCAGTGGATAGAGCACCAGCCCTGAAGTCAGGAGGACCTGAGTTCAAATCTGGTCTCAGACACTTAACATTTCCTAGCTGTGTGACCCTGGGCAAGTCACTTAACCCTGATTGCCTCAGCAAAAAGCAAAAAGCAAAAAAAACTAAAAAATAAAAAATAAAAAGAAAGAAAACATACACACAAAAACAAGAAACAAAGAAAGTGAAAAAAATATACTCAATCTATACTCAAAATTCCTTGGTTCTCTCTCTAAAAGTGAATAACATTTTTTATCACAGCTTTTTGAAATTGTTATGGATCATTGTATTGATCAGAATAGCCAAGTCTTCTACAGTTGATCATTATAGTTTGTTGTTACTGTACACAATGATCTTCTGGTTTCACTTACTTCCCTTTGTTTTAGATCACATAAGACTCCCCAGGTTTTTCTGAAACCGTCCTCCTCATCATTTCTTATAGCACAATAGTATTTCCAGTAGTCAATATCTTTTATGCTATTTCTCCTGAATAATTAAAGATCACACATTTAGAACGAAAAGAGACTTTAGAGATCATCTGACTCGTTCCTTTTATTTTGTGATTTGAAGAAAATAAGGTACTCAGAAGATAAGTGACTTAGCTAACCAAAGGCTTCTTGTTGATGCATCAGAGCCTGGCAGATGGGGCACTGGACTTGGGCCTCAGGAAACCCTGATCTGAATTCTGCCATAGGTCTTGTGTGTTTGGGCTAGCCAATTAACTTCTTTGTGCCTCAGGCCCCTTCTAGCCCTCAATGTGTTTTTGCTATGAGATGAAACGTAGTCAAGTGAATTTATTTGCCTGCCCATCTGATGGGTGGCAGTAATTATAACTAATTAAATTACCTACAAGAATGGTGGCAGTATAGTCAAATAGACTAAAAGTCAGCAGACCTGGGCCTAAATTCTGGCTGTGAATGACTTTAGACAATGCATTTCTTTGGATCTTGAATCCTTCATTTCTATGTAACTAGAGTGTGGAGTAGATGGCCTCTAAAATGATCTCTGAACCCATGGTTCAGATTTACTGTGGTTCTACAAGACAGAATCAAAAGTAGCCTCCATAGTTTTAGGTGGAATAATCAGGTCTCCGGCAATTAAAAAGCATTCCTATGGAAGGGGAAGGGTGCTTGAAAAGCTGAATATGTAACCCTCTCTCAGCCCTTTTTCCTTAATTGAGTTTTCTGTCTCATTGCAGCCAGCTGCTGATTTGCGCCAATTTAACAGAGCTCAGGTCCTCTACCATGCCCTATTCAATCATCTGTACACACCAGAGCCGGACCTTATCCAGGTAATTGTAAATTGCTTATAAGCCTGAATCTGGATTTTTCAAGCGTGGGCAAAAGATATCATAGGTGAGAAGTAGAAACAGCTGGCAGATGATTTTCATTTTGGATTCTATCTCTATCTGTTCCAGGTAATGAATAACTAAAAGTTGTTACAATTCTGAAAATCCAGTGAAAATGCAAACTAACTAGTGAAAATAGATAAATGCAAGGAGATGGCCACATTCAGAACTCTCCACAAAAGGATCATGGTCATACATTTGCTAGGGGCAGTTAGAAGGCTGTGATCATGTAATTGAAACTAATTAAATTTTTTTTATCACTAAACAGATGATTGAGAAATACTCCCTTAGGGGCAGCTAGGTGGTGCAGTGGATAGAGCACCAGCTCTGAAGTCAGGAGGAACTGAGTTCAAATTTGATCTCAGACACTTAACATTTCCTAGCTGTGTGACCCTGGGCAAGTCACTTAACCCCAACTGCCTTAGCAAAAAAAAAAAAAGAGAGAGAGAAATACTCCCGTGTGCACCCCATGTCACTTTTATTTTGTGCAACTACTTGGACCAGACACGATGGTCCACCTCCATCTAATTCCTGCTACTAGGGTAGCTGAGGCTGATGGATCTCTTGGGTTTAAGAGGGCTAAGACAGTGGGTGAGGCCTCAGAACTGGGATCACAAGGTAGCCTAGGGGATGGACAGTTCAGAGCACCCATGCTAATCAGGGTGGTAAAGGGAAGGGAAGAGGAAAGCGAAGAGAAAAAAGGGAAAGAAGGAAAGGGAAGGAAAAGGAAGAGAAAGGAGGAGGGAAGATGAGATGAAAGAAAGGGAAGGGAAAAAGAGAAAAGAAAATCATGTTGTGCTGCAGTTTGTTACAAATCAGAACCATCTTGGACCCCTTCAAGAGATTATGTCCATAAAACTACCAGAAAGATCTTACTGTGTAAAAGTGTTAGAACCATAGCACGAGCCCTTAAGGACAACATTCCTAGAGCCCCTCCTATTTTCCATGGAATATCCCATGAGTGCCAAGAATCAGAAATGAATAAAGAAAACTTTTGGATGCCTTTCCTTCTCATATTTCAGGCAGTGTTAGAGTGTCTGCTGGACCTGTTTCCTGTCCTGGAGAGGCCGCTACAGTGGAAGGCCCCCGAGCCCAGATCCAGTGGTCCCTGTGATGACGTGCTGCAGTTGATCCTGACCCATATGGAACCAGAGTACCGCCTCCTCCTTCGAAGAACCTATGCTAGGAACTTGCCTGCTTTTATAGAGAGGTGAGATCACTTGGGCTCCCTATCTGCCTACTTTCATTGGCCTTAATTGTGATGTTAATTATCACTATTATTATTCACAACATGGGTTCTCATTTTTAGGCTGGGGATCTTGACAGTAAGACACTTGAAAAGACTGGAGCAAGTGATTGTAGGATACCTGGAAGTCTATGATGGACCTGAGGAAGAGGCCAGGCTAAGGATATTGGAGACTCTTAAACTTATCATCCAGCACTGTTGGCCAAGGTTTGAAAGCCAGAAAGAGGGGCTTTTTCTCTTACTCTTATTCTCTTCTGTTTTCTAGGAAAAGCCTAATTTTCATCTCTTTACAACTGTACCCAGAAGTGTCTACAACTGAAATAACTCAGCATATTCCATTTGAGTTCAGAATTCTTTTTGAAAACGAGAGACTCAAGGAAAAGGTGGTTAGAGACTGAAAAGTGATTTCTGAGTTATAAGTGCATGGAGCTGTTTCCATGCTGACTCTGGCTACCTTAATTTCTCTTGAAATTTTGATGCCAAGGGCTGCATTCCCAGAGTAGGGGTCATAGGTTCAGAAACATTGACCTAACAAGTCCCCGAGCCCAACATCCTCATTTTATAGTTCATATGCATTATCTCATTTGGTCCTCACAACCATGTAAGGAAGGAAACAGGTTCTTCCAGGTCAAGTGCTCTCCTTGGGCTCACACTGCCAAAATGCAGTTCACTAGACTAGATATAGTCCTACTTTAGCACTATCTCATTAAGTCACTGTAGGTTTTGAAGAAAAATAATAGGAAAATAATGCCAATTCTTTAATATTAGCCAGCTTGTGTGAAGGACATAGATGTATTATTAGCTAAAGTATGGATTCTTATGGATATTAGTATGAAATGTGAAATATAATTTTTAAATATTCAAACACTATTTCCCTCACCTGCATCACTGACAATATAGTGGAATAGAAGTGGCAGAGGTATGAGAAAACCTGATTTTGAGTCCAGCTTCTGCTAATTTGTGACTAAACTTCTCTGGGTGTGGTTTTTCTTGCTCAATAAAAGTTGTATTAACTTAGGGTCTGCAGCTTTGTAGATGTATTTCGGAGAGTCCATGAACTTAAGTGGGGAAAATAGTATATTTATTTTCAAGTGAAATTTATCTTTTTAATTATAAATTTTAAAAAACTGACTCAATAGATTTTAACAACCTGTCAAAAGAATCTGACATAAACAAAATAAAGTTCAGAATCCCTGGAAGAGACAATCTTTAGTTGTGGATCTGGTAGATAAGACAAACCTAGGATTGAGATTTGACAGTTACCCAGAATTCCCAAGCCATGGGACTATCAGATCTAATGGAAAGGCCTGGTTTGACTTCTCTTAGGAAAATTAAGTCTTTGGCCAGATTTCAAAAGATACAGATCAATATACACATACACAAAGTGGCAGTGAGGTAATGGAAAGAACACTGAACAAACAGTCTAGTTGTGGCACTGTCTCAAACTGAGTGACCCAGGCAAATCACACCCTCAATTAAGTCCCATTAGGAAGCATAGGAAATAGTAGGGAGCTGGGTGATTCAGTTGGATAGTGGTGGGCCTGGAGTTAGAAAGCCTCAAGTTCAAATCTAACCTCAGGTACATGGGCTAGATGACCCTGAACAAATCACCTAATTTCTATTTGCCAGTTTCTTTATCTATAAAATGGAAATAATAACACCCCCCTGCAAGGCTGTTGTGAAGTTCAAATGAGGTATTAATTATAAAGCCCATATATCCCAAAGAAATCATAAAGGAAGGAAAAGGCCCCACATGTGCAAGAATGTTTGTGGCAGCCCTTTTTGTAGTGGCTAGAAACTGGAAATTGAATAGATGCCCTTCAATTGGAGAATGGCTGAATAAATTATGGTATATGAATGTTATGGAATATTATTGTTCTGTAAGAAATGACCAGCAAGATGATTTCAGAGAGGCCTGGAGAGACTTACATGAACTGATGCTGAGTGAAATGAGCAGAACCAGGAGATCATTATACACCGCAACAACAGTACTATATGACGATCAATTCTGATGGACATGGCTCTCTTCAACAATGAAATGTTTCAAACCACCTCCAATTGTTCACTGAAGAAAGCCATATACACCCAGAGAGAGGGATGCGAAATGAGGACCACAACATAACATTCTCATACTCCTTGATTGATGTTTGCTTACATTATGTTTCCTTTATCTGATATATCGTTCGTGTAGATAAGATTTTTCTTGCACACCAATGATAAGTTTGGAAATATGTATACATATATTCGATTTGCCAATATTTTAACATAATTAACATGTAGTGGATATCCTGCCATCTAGGGGAGGGGTGGGGAGTTGGGGGGAAAAATTTGTAACGGAAAGCTATGTAAGGGTTATCGTTGAAGAATTACCCACACATATGTTATGCAAATAAAATAAAAATTAAAAAAAAAATAAAAAAAAAAATTATAAAGCCCAGTGCCTAGCACAGAGTAAACACTATATAAATTATATATATATTATTATTCCATATATTCTACAACTAACAAGTTTGGTCACAACTGCATTCTTGTCTTTGAACTCAGGATTCCTTGCAGACTAGAAATCTTCCTGAAGGCCCTCCTAAAAATGGTCTGTGATGTAGCGAAAGACCAGAGCCTTACCCCTGAACCCGTGAAGGCAACTCTGCTACAGGAGGCCACTGACTGTCTTACTCTCTTGGACCTCTGCTCTACTGGGCAGGTGACGGTAAGTAAAAACAGCCCCTGATTTTCCTCACTTGATTCTAAAAAGTTATCTCTGGGGAGGACATACAAGACTGATTGTAACCAACAAAATGCTGTTCAGGGACATACACATCACTCACCTGTGAATAATAAATCATTATCTAGCTTTGACCCTCCAATTTTTGCTGCTCCAATACTTGAAAAAGTCATACTGAGGTTACTGCCCTCTTCAGAGCTACCCTTCTTGCCCCTCCCCAAATATACATATTTTGAATAATGGTGGAAGAGATTAAATGCAGAAGGAATATGTGAGAACTATACAGAGCCCTTGTGGTTACTATATGAAAAAGTATATAAACACTTGTTTGGTTTTTTAAGTAGTCACACTTAGAACTAGAAATAAAACTGTGGATATCTATAAACAGGCAAACTGTTTTGAAATCAAGGCTGCATGTGCCCCAAGATCTGTGACCCTTGTAAAGTCTTCATAAATGTGGCTAGTGCTAGAAAGTGAAAGTTACTGTACAGTAGGATTTAGGGACTACTTTCTTCTCAAACATTAAGTGGATAGAGCAGTAGCCCTGAAGTTCAGAAGGACCTGAGTTCAAATCTGGCCTCAGATACTTAATACTTCCTAGCTGGAAGTGACCCTGGGCAAATCACTTAACCCAATTGCTTCAGCTTCTCCCCCCCCCAAAAAAAAAGAGAATCTTAGCTAGAAATTAAAGAAAGAGAGGTCAGGGTCAGACCAACCTTCCCCACAGCAGATTTTTCCCCAGCCAGAATGGAACAGACATTTTGAACAATAATTTATGAAGTTTAAATACCATTTTCCTTCATTATTAATAGACTGATTTTTCTTTAATGAAGAAATATGTGGCATCAAGGGCAAACATAAGCAAATGTAAACTCACTATAGGCCATGAGGGCTTAGTGGGCTGTGCAGTGCTCTACATGCTACTGATCTGCTCCCATTGGGATACTGGTCCATTGGTAAGTTACAGGGTAACTTCTCAACAAAGTTTCATTCAATAATTTACATGCACTGTTTTGTTTAAAACTTTTATTAATTTATACAAATCTCAGAACTGATGGTAGTGTTCGTCACCATTCGTGTATTCAAATTTTAGCATGTTGGCTGCCTAATCTCTGAAGTGATTTACACAATTGTGTCTGTGCTGGAGGCAGTAGGGAAATTCCCAAGGTATGCTTCCACATGAAATTAGAACTTGTTTTGACCACTCCAAAAATCACTCATTAGAATGTCATTTAGTTATTTCCACCTACTACAGAAGAGAATCAGTAAACCAGGGTAGACAAAAACACTAAAGCATAACATTGTTTTTCTATTTCAGAATCTGTTAACCAAAGCTGTCCAGAGTTGCAAAGATGACAAAGTACTAGATTGTATCAGAAAAGTACAGCAGCTTTCAGGAAGAACAACCAAAGCCGGAACATAGATACATTTGCCTTTTTAAAAAAATAAATATATTTTTTCTTATTTCGAAGATAAACTGTTCCCTTTCCTTCATCATCCATTAACTTGAAGAAAAGGATTCCTATGTCTTCCCTAACATTTCTATGATGAGAGGCATTTCAGGAGCAGAAAGATTTCCTACTCAGTATAAAAAAGACTGGAGGTAAAGTAGCCTGTTTCTTTTTTCCCCTTAACTCCATAGGAGCAGGGACTAAGAAAAGTTTAAAAAAAAAAAAAAAAAAGCCAAACAAAAAGGGAAGGAAATCCAAGCCAGCAGAGCACTAGGTCTGAGTGCTGCACTTGAACCAGGCCTCCAACACTCCCCAGCCATGCATCCCTGGCCAAGTCACTTTGCCCGTCTGCCTCCACGTCCTCCTCTGTATAAGAAGGAAGGGGAAGACAGAGACAGTGTGTGAGCCGAGAGAACCCTATATGAATCAGGAAGAGTCAGATGTGACTAAACAAGAGAAATCAAGTAGGAAATAATGACAGGCTATAGGATGTTTCTGTCCAAGCTTACCCCCAACCTATGAGCCTTCTTCAGCTCAAACATTACCTTATTAACTCTGCCTCTCCCATGAAAAGCCTGATCAAGATTTAAGGTTTCCTCTATCCCTTCACAAATGAGAAAAAAAAGGATGGAGCTGACAGTGTTTAAAAACAAATCTTTTAAACACAAAATGGGAGGGCAAGGATCTTTTAAAAGATAGAAAAAAGAGAATATTCATTCCTGTTTCTGACTATTTACAAAATGCCTGAAGACATTCAGGCCGTCTGGGTTCTGGTCGCCGTTTCTGTTTCCTGTTCATACTCTATTTCCACATAGGCTCGCTTTCTCTTCATAGGGCCTTTCAATGGGGCTTTGCCTTTGTGTTTGGCAGTAACAGGCTTTTCTTCTTCTTCACTGGAAGATTTCTCCTGATCTTCTTCACTGGTAGCTTCTAATTTATCCATATCCTAGCAAAAAAGTAAAAGTGACAAGAAAACTACCAAGTGTGGTGACTATAGGTGTGGGCTGACAACTACACACTCCCTCCCATTGTCTCCGTCAAGAACCCCAGGAACACAGCTTATGGTCCAAAATCTAGCAAGTGCATGTGTGAGTGCCCCTGTTAATATAAATATCCTCACTCCCATCCCTCTAACCTGCCAGACCCTTTCATACCTACATGACTTACCTCAAAATCACTGATGTCACTCTCTTCCACCTCATCATCTTCCACAAATTCCCTTTTGTTCAAGTCCTAAAAGAAACCATGCCTGTTAGATTCAAAATACAACTAAAAGGACTAAGGCTGGCTGTAGTTGGCCAGTGTCTTGTGTAGCATCTCAAAATGAGTCATTCAAAAATCCTACCAGAGTAAAGGAGCATCTGGTCAGCTTTCAGTATTGTTGTTTTAAAGGATCATAAAGACTTATCAATTATGGAAAGAATCAACAAGATAAAAACAGTTTAAACTTTAGGTGTATGTCTGCAAACCTGGCTGTTACTACTGGCTGAAATACTTTCCCATTCACCTAACACAGATTCTCTTAAGAGATAGAAATAAACAAAGTAGGAAAAGGCCTTGCTGTTGACTGACCAATAGAAAAAGCTCCCAAAGGGTTAATATGTAGTCAAACTTAAATCAAATATTCTTCACAACAAATATTTTTCAAGAAATATGCCATGTGGTCAGAAACATCTACTTGCTCAACTGGCTCTTCTGTTAAACTGACTTGACCAGTAGGAATAAAGGACTAAAAGAATCTTGAAGATTATGGTAGGTAACTACCTTCAAACTTAGATGTAATTTAGGAAATTCATTTGACTCCTTGGTAACAATTTCAGTGAAGAATTGAGAAAAAAAAATTAACTATCAGCAATTGTTTGGTTACATGCAAGGTTACATGAACAATAATCTCAGTGATGGCAAAAAAAGCAATCAGAACCAGTTATTTCTGCAAAGGGTCTGAAGTTATTCTGGCTGTTTATAAGGAACTATCCTAGAGTTGGGTAAATATATGAAAAATGTCAATGAAGTTTTACATCTTCATCTTCTTCTTCCTCCTCCTCCTCCTCTTTCTCTTCAGTATCTGAGTAGTCACTTTCGACTTCTTGATGTTCCAAAGCTTTGTCAAAGGCATGAATGGGGAAGTTGTAGATGTCACCGTACTGAGGAACACAACATGTGGTTTAGTCACAACAGAGAACAGAACATGGTATCTCACTTTCTCACAAACACTTTATCTAACCATTTCCTGCTCTTCCTTAGAGTTCTGTAGGTGCTACACATTAATTAGCCTCCCTGGGGTCAAACTCCAGACTCTTAAAGTATCTTTTCCTCATTTTTTCAATACTTTAAAGCAAAAAGAAAAAGGTCTTAGAACATCTTGAATGTAAGAGCCAACCAGTGAATTTTCACGTGGCTAAGTATTTCTATTAAGTTGAGTGTGATATACAAGAAAATATATAAAACCATCTTAAAATTTTTTCCAGTGGTTAGAGTAAAAGTTAATAAAGGTGACAGTATAGTCTTCAAAAATGAAAATAACAATAACTAATATCAAAAAATAGCTCTCATTTAAGTCACAATAACCCCATGATGGAAGTAATACAATTTTTATTCATATTTTACAAATGAGGCAACTAATGCTCAAAGTATTCAAGGTACTCATCTACAATCATAAAATTTGCATCAAGAACCAAAATTTCAATTCAATTCAATCCTGCCTCCAATTTTTTTTTTTTTTTTTTTTTACTACACCCATATAATTCCCTCTATGGAAGATACTAAAGAAATTAAGGGATTCTCTTCTACCTTCTCATCCTCAGGTCCCTCTCCCCCCTACAAATGCCAAAAAATTTAAAGATTCCAAATTTTCACTAACAAGGAAAACAATCTAAAAAATCTCAATTATGTAACCCTGTTGTCTAATGTCTTACCGTATCTTGTTTTAGCCTCTCCAATAATTCCTTTTCTATTGCATTATCCAACTGAGCAGCTATTAATGCTTTTTCCTAAAAGAAAAAGAAGAAAAAGTATTGCATCAATACAAAAAAAATTAGCACCTTTGAGTCTGAAGAGCTAAAAGGTTTCAGCAAGAAAGTATTCATATCCTAGTATCAGTAGTAGCAATAACAAGGAACTTGTTTTCCTAAATTCTCCTATAAAACTGTCTCAATCATTTCTACAAAGTTAATACCTAACAAATATCTTTATTATAACACTATAAAACAAATGTGAACAAATCCATCTTATATGCAAAGAGCTCTAATTCTGTGTAAGGATCTCTAGGATTGCAGACTTCAGAGTCTTCAATTTTGCAAAGACTAGAAAGTCATTATTAAAAAATAATGTTATGAAAAATTTAATGGTGCTAAGAAATACTAGGAATTAAAAACTTTTACCTAATGATCTCTGCTTTCACAGAATTCATCATTCAAAGGGAGACAAGGCCCTTTTAGTTTAATTTTCCAAATGACTATAAGGCATATTTTTAACATATTACTAATGGGACAGAGGTTTGTAGTTTAGTAGAACCAAACTTTACTTGGTAAAGTAAAGGTAAAAAGAAGGACATCATTAGAGAGGTGTTTTTAAGTATACTAGAAAGGATGTAAAGACAAATTTCCTAAGGCCTTATGCCAGTGCTGAATTCCTTCTCCCTAAATTTTCATACTCCTCCCCACCTCTTGCCTACTTTTACCAACCACTAGCCACCCTGAAAGAAGATATCAAGTTTATGTTTAGTTGAATTTTATGGTGTGCCTACTACATTCAAAGCATTGAGAACAATAGGTCAGGATCCTTGCTCTAATGTACCATTCTAAAACAGAAAAAGACAAATATATTTAAAAAAAAAAAAAAAAAGTAAAGAAAGAAAGAAACCTTACAAGGTAGATTTTGTTAAATGATAGATGAGAGTTAAAATGTGCTAACTAGTACTTTAAAATTCAAAGGAGTTGGATGGATTAGGATTTGGATAGATAAGAAATTGGGGAGCTGGGTCAAGAAAGTCAATGGAAATAGCATGAGAAAAGATAAACTGAGAAATGTTGAGGAATAATTCAGTTTGGCTAGAACAAATTATACTTGAAAGAAAATCATGAGAAAATAAAGCATAGGCACTACTTAAGAAACATTGAGTTGTCTAGTTTCATATAGCATACAGAGAGGAATAATAGAAGATGAGGTCAGAAAATTAAAGCTACCACACTGTAAAGCAATTATATTAATAATAATAATAAGACATTTACATTACACTTTAAAGATCTACAAAATAAATGAGCCTCACAATACACGGTATGAACTGAAGTTAAATATACTGGATATCAACTGGTAGTTTACTCCAACAGGTTTGTCTAATGGTACAGAAGGACCTGAACCAGAGTGGTAGTAGAAGGGATAGAAAATCCAAAAAAATGTGAGAAATACTGATTTTTCTACTGATGAGATACTGTGGAAGAAACACAATAACTTGGGAAGAGACAAAAACATCAACATCCCTGATAATAGTTAGCATCTAAATGCTGCCTTAAAGTCTGTAAAGCCTTTAGGAATATTACCCTGCTTGATCCTCCAAAGAACCCTGAAGGTAGATACTGCTACTGCATTTTACAAATTACAAATGGAGGCAGGCAGAGGTGAAATGATTTGCTTGGAGTCACAAAACTAGCAATGTCAGAGGTAGAATTTGGGTCTGGATCTCCCTGACTCCAGATTCAATGACTTATTTCCAGGTTAATAGAAATGAGGAAATTAACAAGAAATAGTTTGGGATATGAAACAAGATGAATGAGATCAGTTTCAGATACAAGGAGCTTAACATTCTGGTAGGACCCTAAGAAAATATGAAACTGGAGACTGGGAGAGAGCAGTCAGGAATGTACAGAATGATAACTTTTAACTGTTTATTATACCAAATAATCTCAAAAGAACAATTTCAGAACAAACTATTAATGTAGTTTTCCTTCTGATTTACTCCATATACTCTAAAAATAACAACACTTAAGAGATGAAAACTATGGGACAATAATCTTGGTATTATGGAAAACAAGTTTTATCAACACTATGGGATGAAACAATAGTTCTTTCTTCCAGTCAAAATCTGAACTATAAGCTCACAGACAAAGCTAATTAAACCATTTTCAGAAGTCCCTTCCCTGTGCCCCAAAATAATTTTACCTCTCGTCTTTTTTCACGTCTTTCCACCTTTTTGCTCAAGGGAACAAGTTTCCTCCTATAGGAGAGAAATACAAATTAATTAGGGAAACGATGTCTTTTTCTACAAATTAGGGAAACAACAAATTCTTCTCTTACAAAATGAAGGAGACAAGGGCTGACTTTCTAGGGCTTTGCTGAACAGCCAAATCCACAACTTCCTTAGAATCCCACTTAGGTGAATCAACATAGCCTGGAAGTGATCCTAATATTTTAAAACTATGGCATCAAGCAGAATCTCTGGCAAGTTCTATCATGTCATAAAGCTTGAGGTTTTGAGCAAGGGTTATATAAATGTCAGCAGTGGTGCTGGTAGTAGTGATAGTGGTAGTCATGTGTTGAGAAATGTGTACAGTGATCAAGAGGTGAATATTATTGGAAACTGAATCATCTCAATCAATCTTTCTTTCTATATATGAAATCTAAAGACAAAAGAAAACTATAAAATGAAAGAATAGATTAAAACTTTTCTTTGGAGAGGAAAATAAAGGAGTTGGATTCATGTTACAGTATGCCCAAATTCAACATGAAATAGTTTTTTATTAGACATGCCAATCAGCTCACAAATACAGTAATTATGATAAACATTTACAAAATGACAATTATGAAAATAATTGCAGCTTATTCCCCAACATCTTATAAAACTTGTTCTTAACCTGGGGTCCATGAATTTAAGGGGCTTTTTTTGTTTTTAATATTCTTATAATTGTTTTTCAATATAGTTGTTTTCCTTTGTAATCCTATATATTCCATTTTCTGCATTTAAAAACATTTTTCTGAAGACTTCATGATAACAAAAATATTACAAGTTGCTGCTACAGAGAATAAACTTTTAAAGGACTTAAAAACACCCTCCTAATTAAAGCAACATATATTTTAATACATAAGATACAGGTAGCATGGTAGAGTGCTGGGCTTGAAGTATCAGAAAGATCTAAGTACAAATCCCAACTCTAACACATATGTGACTGATCAAGTTATTTATATTCTCTGTGTCTCAGGTATTTATCTAAGTCACAGATAGGTTGCAATAGGATTTCCATCACAAACAAAATTATAGATTTGAATGTCAATATATATTTTAATGCCAAGTTGTACATAGGATAGAGCAGTGAAAAATATCTTGGAAAACACAATTCAGGAGTAGGGAACTAAAACACAAAGACATGTAGACTCTACTGAAGTCTTGTTTGTGCTCACATAATATGAATACACTAAGAGAGTTGAAAAGTCAGGTTCACACAAGAGCTGGCATCTTTTGACTATAAACAAGAGAGCCTAGAAACAATTCTAGGAATAATTTATCTTGAAAAACTGAATTTAATCCTACAGGGGGAAAATGGACCTTTAATAAAATAAGACTTTCAAGCATTTCAGTTGAAAAGATCAGAGTTGTGGAGAAACTCTGAAATACAACACAAGAGTCAAGACATAAAAAAGTAAAATTATTATTATGGGGGGAGGGAGGGGAGGGGGGGGAGGGAGGGGAGGGAAGGAAGCAGGGGAGGGTGAAGAGAGGTAGCAGTAAAACAAGAGTTTTCAGTACTTTAATGTCTTCAAAGAACACCAAAGTAGTTAAATTAGAAAAATAGAAGACATGAGGGATTGATTGGTTCTACTCTGAGGGTTTTAAGAGAGAAGGGGAAAAGAGGGGGAAAGGGAACCAAGATGGCAGAGTAGTAGGAAGTAGTACAACCTACCTTCACTCCCCTACAAAATGATCCAAATGATCTAAAAAATGCACCAGACTGAATCTTCTGGGGGAAAAAAGTCATAGTATTATTATTTTTCCAACTCAGGTTGGCAGAGGAGGACAGAGAATTCTATGGATACTAGAAAAGGCTGTGGCCAAAAGCCCAGGAAGAAGCTGTGCTCCAGAAAAAAAGGTCCCAGCTACCTATTAAGGCTCTGCACAGAACTAGACGCCAAATGGCAGCTTTGACACCCATTACCCAGTTCCTGGTCACTGATCCTGGGTGAACTGAGAAAACCCTTAAAGGGTTGAAAGCAGTCATAGGCCTTAGGCAGAGAGTAGCAGGTTTAGGAGAAAATGGCAGGGGCACAGTTCTGACCCCAGGAAAAAAGTAGGATCTCAGTTCCAGCTTCATCAGGAGTTAAAAGAGAAAAAGCATAACCAAACAATGATAAAGGACTAAACAAGGATAAATCCTGTACTCTTAATAGAAGATGATAAATGTGTTCCTTCTGAACCTTACTATCATGGGTCAGAGAGAAAGAGTTTAATTAGACATATTCTGCAAGTGGTTCTGTGAGGGAGGGAGGGAGGGAGGGAGGGA
>JAJPUD010002266.1:46469-63347 GCA_023553655.1 Myrmecobius fasciatus
AGGAAGGAAGGAAGGAAGGAAGGAAGGAAGGAAGGAAGGAAGGAAGGAAGGAAGGAAGGAAGGAATACAGCTGGGGGTTCAGGGAGGAAAAGAGAAAGATTTAGAGAAAATTTATCCTATATAATTAGTGAACAAGTAGGCAACTATATAGTCAAGAAGGGGTGGATAGAGCAGCTGACACTTCAACTTCACTCTTATCTGAACTGATTAAATGAAGTAAGAATTTGAACACATAAAGAGCTGGGTATACTTTCATTCAACAAAGAGGTGAGAAAAAGGAGAAAGAAGAAAAGCAGATTAGCCAAAGGATAAATTAAGGAAGGGATTAATCCTAAAAAAATCACAAACTCTAAGGATGCATAAAACACCTCTAGCTCTTTTTGAGTTAGTAAAGAATGGGGATCTGAGAGGTACTCACAAATTGGAGAGTGGAAGAACAAGCTATGCTATAAAAAATGTGATGGAATACTAGTGGGATATAAACTAATAAAGAAAGAGATGATTTCAGAGAAACCTGAAGGCTCATATTAACTGATACAGAGTGAAAAGACTAAATACTTTGAAAGAAGTAGAAACCCTTATCATTGAAATTCTAACCACAACTCCAAAGAACTAATGCTGAAACATTCTATTCACTTTTTGAGAAAAAGGTAAAGAACTCAGGGTAGATTAGAATGGGAGGCTCAAAAAGCAGATTTTTGATGACTGAAAAAAAAAAAGTAATTTTTTATAATAAAAAAATCTATTTAAAAAAAAGATATAGCTCAAGCACCATCTTCTCAATAAAGCCTTTAATAATCCTCTTAGTAGTTCCCTCCTTCCCAGACTACCTTATATTTAACTACTTTGTACATATTTTTATTTATTGATTTTATGTTTATTTTGAATATAATTACTTTTTTCATCATTAGAACATAAGCTCTTTGCAAGTGCAGACTTGGGGGAAGGGGCAAGAAAAGGCAAATTTTTGCTAACTTTAAAAAGCAGAGGGGAAAAAGAATATACTAAGGTAAATGGAATTTAAGAGAGGTAGCCATCAACTAGAGAATGAAGTTACAACACTATATGAATACAATATTATATTACTATACCATAAAAATGATAAAAAGTATCCTGAGAAGTAAAAATTAATGCAAAATGAAGAGAACATCTTATGATGCCAAACATATTGAAGTTTGAAAAGAAAAAAAAAAAAACTTAACTGAAACACAACTCCTATTAAACAAGAATCAACTAAGTTTTGAGAGAATCTGTAATTAAAAAATGCTATCCACTTCCTGACAAGTGATGGTGATGAACTCAAGATATAAAAAAAGATAAAAGTTTTAGTTATGGCCACTGTGTAGATTTGTTTTATTTGACTGATCATGTGTTACAAGCACTTTTCTTCCTCCTTATTTTTAATGTGGAATATGGGTAAGTTGAGAAAAGATTAGTAATAATGATGGGCAAAATAGGGGTCAACAAAATTAGACCAAGTACATAATACAGAGTAGGTTCATGCAGAAGTATTTGAATTTTGAGGATAGTTAAGAAGCAATTTTATAGAAATCTGATGGAAAGGATACCAAATGCTTGGAAAAAATTATGGGCTTATTACTACCCATTAAAAAAAAAATGATCCAAGAATATTAGTTACTACCTAATGGCTTTCTCATCTCTATTGTTGTTCAGTCATTTTCAGTCAGGTCTGACTGAAATCTTGGCAAAATGGGCATTTTCCGCAGTGGATAGAGCACCAGCCCTGAAGTCAGGAAGACCTGAGTTCAAATCTGGTCTCAGACACTTAACATTCCCTAGCTGTGTGACCCTGGGCAAGTCACTTAACCCCAATTGCCTCAGCAAAAAAAAGCAAAAAAAAAAAAAAAAAAAAAAAAATGGGCATTTTGTTTTTTGGAGTAGTTTGCCATTTCCTTCTCCAACTCATTTTACAGACAAGAAAACTGAGGCAAAAAGGGTGAAGTGGCTTACCCAGGATCACACAATCAGTAAGCATCTGAAGCCAGATTTGAATTCAGGAAGATGAGTCTTCTTGACTCCAGGCCCAGCACTCTATACACAGTGCCATCTAGTTGCCCTTCAAACTCTAAAAAATCCTTAATGATATTTCCAAGATTAATGCTTTGGTGAACTTTGGTGAATAGAGATTTTTCTGTGAAAGACTGACATGTTTGCCATGTTGAAGGAATGCTGGTTAGTCACTAAAGTGACATTCTTAGAATAATATAAACAGAGGATGCTAATACGGCTAATAGAAGTTTAATGTTTACAGTAGGTGATGCCTTGAAAAAAATCATGTTCTTCAATAGCACTTAAAAGAAGTATAATAATCATAATCATTCTTTTATAGTTTTGCAATGAAATATTTCATTGTAAAAGATACAATCTTAAAAAAAAATAAATTAAAAAGGTAAAGTCTTGAAAATCTAAAGACAAATAAGTTGTTCAGCTTCAAATAATTTCCTTTCCTCTGTTGAATAACTTGTCAGAAAAGATAAACCCAAAGATTTCAGAGGGCTGAAGATGCTCACTGGAAGTACAATGAATCAAGAATCAAAAAGAATAAAGGAAAGGATCACAGAACTTACTGTCGCTTTAAAGTAAGTTTCCGGATTCTTATTAGGTACTGAGTGATCTTGGTGAATCGCTGTTTACATTTGTGCCGAAGGAAGCGAGGCCAATAAATGAGATTTTCATCTATTTGCTCCAAAGCTTTCTCATAATTCTTACTGAGTCGAACCTGTTGAACCAAAAAAAGAAGTTCAAGGTGGGAATGGAAAATGGAAGAGTCTCATTTTTAATGGCCAGCTACAGTTTCTATCAGGAAGGTTCTCAAAAGATCTTTCAAACAAATATCAACCAAGGCTTTGCAAGTAAAAGGACACATGACTAAAAAGATTGAGGATAGGCAGAAGGCAAAACAGGTATGCACTTCTCTTCCCTTTTCACCTTACCCGCTCCCACATGCGCCTAGGGAAAGCTGCTCGTTCTATCACCTTCATATACAAGTAGCACTGACCTGAGGAAAAAAAGAGTATGTGCCATTATTGTGAACACTGACATCCAGAAATTTACCAAATCTTATCAAGCAATCTACAAAAAAAGAAAAAAACTGGGTTCCTACCTTTCTCTTCTTTGATGGTAGCATACTGGCTGTTTGCTAATGGGCAGGAAGAACGGTTGCACAGTCCAGTCAGGTTGTATTCATTTCGACAAAAGTTCTGGGTCTTTGTTCTAGGGGGCAGGAGGGCAAAGAGATAGGAATATAAACTGCTGGTATTCTATGAGGAAAACCCCCATCAAAATTAGAAGTTAAATACTCACTTCATTTTATAAGAACAGAATTGCTTGTTTCCAAGCACATCCCAGATAACCTGCAGACAAAAGAAAAAACAGTCTTTAGTTGTTCTGACTGACAGATACATTAACTCTGCCTTACAGAAAGAAAGCAGACCTGGAGAAACATCCTCAGAAGAGAGACAATAGTGGGTGGACAGGACCATGACCTTGCCCTCTAGACATCAATCAGCAAAATGAAAGGGTCAAGTTCTCTAGTATCTCTAGATACTAGCAGCTCTAAGTGCTATTGCTCCAAGATGAGAAGAAGCAGCTTTGGCAAAATGGTTGCACTTTTGAAGACAAAGAAAAATTGCTGGTTTGATTTCCCCATCCCAAAATTAACATTATAAGCCAAACCATGATCAGGACCTATTTTTCTTTATTTGTATATACATAGGAGTTTCCTAAATTCAACAATTTAAACAAGGACAAGTATTTAGTATGCATCTGCTGAGTACAGAGCACTGTGATGGGGCGGGATAAAACACAAGATTAAGTAAGACAAAGTCCATGCCCTCATGTGTTTACAGTAAGGTAGAGTATATGCCCAAGTAATTCAGATGTAAATAAAGCTGAAGTGTATATGCAATAGCCCAGTGTACATGAGTACCAAGGGTAAATGCTGGGGTATTGCTCCCAAAGCATAGAGAGGATAGGTAGCTGTCCAGGACTGCATAGCTAGCACCAGAGGCAAAATACTGGGTCTTCCCCCCTCCCCCCCCCCCATTTCTCCATCTGTTAGACCACAATGCTTCAAATGTGTAGGATGCTAATTGTAATATTGTAATATGTAGGATATGTGCTAATTAAGATCCTAAGAGTGAAAATCAGAAAGGGAGAAGGACATTTACTGATGGATGACAAGAGGGGAGAAGAGAGAATTAGAGAAGTCTTAGTGGAAGAAGCAGTATTTAAAATGTAAAGGATAGGTGGGATTTAGAATCATGGATATAAGAAATCCCAGAGATTATCTACTACAATTCTATCTGGCAATTAAAGTGCTTTTTAATCCCCTCCCCATCTTTCCAGTGCTCTTACAATTTACTCCTCCCTCCCCCAATATACACACCCCTACCCTAACAATGATGGAACTGCAGTTCCTAGAACTTCATGTACCTACTTCAGGCTTTGCACCTGATGCCTTTATACCTGTAATGCTCTGCATATATGTCTGGCTGGAAGGTCTTTACCAGGATACTCCCTCCAGCTGCTAATACCTTTCCCCTTCAGATTACCATCCATCTTCTTGCTATTCTTTCTTTTTCTTTTTGTTGGAGCAATTGGACTTAAGTGACTTCCCCAGGGTCATATAGCTAATAAGTGTTAAGTATCTGAGGCTGGATTTGAACTCTGGTCCTCCTTACTCCAAGGTTGGTCCTCTATCCACTGGGAAATTATATATATATATATATACATATATATATATATATATATATGTCTTGTATGTACAAAAGAATGCATACTAGATAAAGGCTGGGATTGTGCAGCACGTGAGAAGATACAATGCATGCTGGTTCTGGAGTCATATTAAATCTCAGCAACTCACCCCCAATATCCTTATCTGAAAAATGAAGTCTGAGCTAGATGATCTCTAAAGCACCTTCCAATTCTAAATCTAGGGCCTCTATTTTGCTGTTCTTCCTATACCTATACCTATATGTAGCAGAGGTCATTTCCAAACATCCTGTTAGATAGTAAGCAGGGAAAAAAATGTATCTTGGAGACAGCAAACATAAACTAAGGTAGTAAGGATGAGGATATTCTAAAAGAATAGTAATAATAGCTAGCATTTATATAGCATTCAAATATTTCATTTGATGCTCACAACAACCTCAGGAGATGCAATCATCCTCATTTTATACATGAGAGAACTGAGAAAGTAAATGTCGAGCAGAGGGTCACATTGCTAATTAAGTGTCAAAAGCCGTATCTGAAGTCCAGCTTTCTAAACATTGCACCACCTAGCTATGTGGTGAACAAAAGTTCAAATTTCACATGTTAGGGAAAAAAGAAAGGATTGAGTATTTTTAGCAAAAACTTGGCATAGCCAAGGCATAAGTATATTACTCTGTCAACAGTGATAAGTATGAAGTGGCAGTGGGGAAAGAGTTTACATGAGATCTAGATGGCACAGTGGATAATTTGAAAGTTGGATTCAGAGAGATCTGAGTTCAAATCCAGCCTCAGATATTTATTACCTCTGTGATCCCGTCAAGTCATTAACCTAGCTGCCTCAATTTCCTCATCTGCAAAATGGGAATCATAACAATACTACCTTGTTGTTAGGATCAAATGAGATATTTGTAAAGTGCTTTGCAAACCTTAAAGCACTATATAAATACTATTGTTATGGGAATACCAGCATAGCATCATATTAGGAATAAACTGATTCAACAAACATGTATTAAGCATCTTTTATGTGCCAAGCACTGCGCCTGAAGCTTCCAATACAAAAGCAATTATAAAAAAACAAAAACAAACCAAAAAACCCTGTCTGTCGCAAGTTCTTTATTGGGTTGATAATCCACAGACCGTAGTTTGAATCCTAGCAATTCCATATACCTGTGCAACATTGGCCAAGTCACTTAGCTTCTCTAGGCTTCAATTTCCTCAACTGTGCAATGGGTAGAGTTCTTTTGAGTTGTTAAATATATGAAATATGTCCAGTTAGGAGAATCCAAAGCTAAGAAAATAGTAGCAAAGGCCAGAGATATCTATCCCTCATCGCCTCAATACTGATACAAAATAAAGCACAAAATTAATGTCAACAACAGGGAAGTTCACTTGAAGGTTCGCTCTAACAAAAATAAATTATACAAGTGTTAAGCTATGTGTGTACATATATCTATATGCATATATATAGATATATATATTCATTAAGTGTACAATGGGGGAGGGGGGTTCCCCCTTGTCACAAGAACTGGAAAAGGGGAAAGGGAGGGGAATAATGAACAGTTCAACATCCGGTATAAATGACAAAGCAAGCACCCAAGCTGGGCTGTGGTCTGCACAGTTGTGAAGAACCACCAGAATGATAAGGTCACAAACCCATGAGTGTTTATTTTTCCTATTTTCTCTCCCTCTCTCACAAAAGGAACAGCTTTTGAGGTTCTTTCTCACTAATGAGGTTATTTCTGCCTAGATCATGAATGGGAAAAAGAAGGTCGGAGGTCAGGGGTCAAGGGTCGGATCCAAGGCAGAAACTAGGTGTAAGATAGGTGTAGTGGGCAGGGTTCTCTTGCCCAGGGTTGGAGCGCGTGGACACTGAGCCTTGGAGTGGCTTCATAGTGACTTGGTCTGGAGTCAACTGCGGGGCCAGCCCCTGCCTGGCTAGGGAAAGGGTCGGGGTTGCATATCCTCTGACACCGTAGGTCCCGGCGAATGATGGGGAGACTTACGTCATCTGACTGCATGGTGCCGGCTGGTACCGTTCCTCAACGTGCTGCTCCAGATGGATCAGAAGGTGGCCATGCACTGAAAGAACTTCCGGTGCCTTCATAGGAAGTCTCGAGCCTCGCGAGAACTGCACGAGGTCTCCGGATTCCCGGAAGCGTCCTCTGCGGAGAACTCCCACACTGCACTGATTCAGCCTCCCGACTCCTCCCCCCCCTCGTGCGAACTCAATCTTCCGACTCCTCCCCCCTGTTCGGACTCCTCCCCTCTGTGCTTGGCCGATCGCCTGAGCAGATTGGTCTAAAAGCTAGTGGACTTCTGTGTTTTCCGCTGCAGCCTAGTTCCCTAGGAGCTAGATTTATCCTGAGATCTCTGAGCTTCTAGATCATTAAATTCATTGGATGAATGCATTTTCCTACTCCGGGCCCCTTACCGTTTCTATGCGACCTCTGAAAAAGACGTAGAAAAGTGTGCCTAGTGACTGATGGAAAATGTGTCCTCCCGACTCTAGGAAGCAGAGAGCACTGAAGCGGCACAGTTCGGGTTTTGAGTCCAATTTCACAGTGGCAGGTCCTGTGTTCTCTCTCCCTCAAGTTCTTAGTTTGCAGCATGGGAATATTTGTATTTGCACTACCTCCTCGCGAGGGTTATTGGTAAGGAAAGTGCTTGTAAAGCCTTATAACGCTAGAGGAGTGCGGCTGTGGGTTATGCGGGGCTGCCAATAAAAAGTTCATGAAGTCTCTGTGTGTATGTGTGTGTCTGTCTCTCTGACTCAGATCTTCTGTCTCTCCTGCTTTTTTTCCCCTCTGTCTCTCTACGATTCTGTCTCCTCCCTTTGTCTCTCTTCCCCTCTCTCCCTCTTTCACTCTGTGTTTTATTCTCTCCTCTGTGGTTCTCTGACTCTTTTACTAGTCGGTCTGTCTCTTGTTCTCTCTATCTTTCACTGGCTTTTATAGTCTTTATATCTATGTGGGTTTCTTTTTTTTTTTTTTTTTTTTTTGCTTTTTGCTGAGGCAATTGGGGTTAAGTGACTTGCCCAGGGTCACACAGCCAGGAAGTGTTAAGTGTCTGAGGCCACATTTGAACTCAGGTCCTCCTGACTTCAGGGCTGGTGCTCTAACCACTGTGCCATCTAGTTGCCCCCATATGGGTTTCTGACATTGAATTTTTCTGCCTCCATCAATCTCTCAATAATAACTACCATTCATAGCACTTATTATGTTCCAGGCGCTCTGCTAAACACTTTACTAATATCTTTTAAACCTCTTAACTGCCCTAAGAGGTAGGTTTTATTGTGACTCCCATTTTACAGTGAGGAAATTAAGGTATGTAGGTTAAATGACTTATCCCGGGACATACATCTGCTAAGTGTCTAAGGCCATATTTGAGTTCAAGTATTCCTGAGTCTAGATTTGACACTCTATCGAAACCTGTTTCTGTCTCTCTGCCCATCTCTTTTTTCTCTGCTTTTTTTTTTTGGTCGTCTCTTTCTCTTGTCTCATTCTTTCAGTGGTCAGCAGAGGGCAGCATCTAGTTAAACTTTCTTCAAAAGATCTGATATTCCACTTAACTGGGGAAAAATATTAAATAAAAAAATAGTGGGAAAAGATCTCATTTCAATAGTACTGAAAAGAGACAATAAGGTTTATTGATTCCAAGCCGGTTTAGGGAAATGAGATGGGAGGACTCTTCTGACTACTAGGGATCTAAGAGAGAATGGGGTATCAAGGCATTAGATTGAAGCATTGACTGTAGATCTTGACCAACTTAAAAAAAAAAAAAAAAAAAAAGGAAAGTTACATTCCAAAACTTTATATTTATCAACAAAGTACTTGATAATTTTAGCCAGGAGGAGAAAGGAGAAAGTAGCTGGAGAGGGATCAAGGAAATGCCTCTTTAGGATTGAGGAAATCTGAACCGGTCAGTTTTCAGGTGGATACAAAAGAATCTGTGCTGAGAGAGGCAGAAAGGCAGAGCCAAAAAAAAAAAAAAAAAAAAAAAAGGCAGACAGACAAGACAAACAAGGAGTATATAAGGTTTGGGGAACAAGATTCTAGAAATAGTGAGGGGCAATGAACTCCAGGATACAGGCAGGATTCACCATGAGTCTTCTGTAAATAGAGTAAAGGAAGAGACAGTGATGATGTTTAGTATGTAGTAAAGAATGGAGAAGGGGATCTGAGGAAGCGCATTTCTGACTTCAATCTTTTTAAAAAAAAACAGATTTTTATTGATAATTTGTTTTTTCTTACACAAATTTTCCCATTCTATCCCACCTCCTATCCCAAAGAGCCAGCCATTCATTTTAACAAAGAATTAAAAAAAAAGAAAGAAAGAAAGAAAAGAAAAGAAAAGAAAAGAAAAGAAAAGAAAGGACAAAAAAAAGCAAAACTAATCAACTTCCTTACTGAAATGTATATGTCAGAGATAAGGCATAAAGTCTTCGTACCTTTAAGCCTGATTCTCTTTTATCTTATATTCTAGTTACTTGGATATGTGTCTAACTCCACTCCACCAGCCCTCTCCCTCCAATCACTGAGTAAAATGTAAGCTCTAGGAATTCGGGGCTTTATCTTATCTGTTTAATAGTTACCTGTGGCCAAAGATTTCCATCCTCCTTAGCAAATGAACTTTATCTCCAGACTGACCCTTTAATAGCAAACAAAATCTTCATTGGGCCTCTTCTATTGAAAGCTTTCCAAGTTTGACTTATAACACCTTCTCCAACTGATAATCCCTTTTTCTCTAGCTAATAGATCTCCAATTCTTCTAATTCCTGTGATTCTGTTTCTAATTATCAAAATGAAAAATCCCTCTCCCCTCTACTCTTTCCCCTTTCTTCTGCTAACTTCCTGTCCACCTACTCTCTCCATTATTGGTTGCTCCTTCCCTCATGTTCCCTTCTTCCCCCTTCTTCAGCACAGGAGGAGGTTAGTTACTTCCCCTTGCTTCTCAAACTTTCTCTCTTCTGCTTTCATTCATCAATTTGTCCTTTAAAGTTCATTGCTTCTGTCTATCTCAGGATATTTTTATCCTGATGCTAGCTGTTCATGTCTGTCAGCTGCAACTTCCCCACTTTCCCAAAGATCTCAAGACCTGGCTTATGGTCCTCTCCAATTAACCCTGCTGTCTCTTCAAATATGCTGGCCTCCTATTTTAGCAACTTCGTCAATTCTCATGAACTATTTCTTCAGATAACTTCAGCTATCTACTGAGGAGGTACAATTATTCTGTGTAAAATCTATATTGTGTTCTGGTCTCCCTGTCTAAACTCCCCTTTCTCAGTCAGTAGAGCAAATTTAGGTTTATAAGTAACCTGCAATAGCAGGAAGTAAGATTGCAAAGGAAAAGCTGGAAGTCATATGCAAACCATCCCAAAGATTAATGGAGCATAATTCATAACTTGTATCATATGTTAACCAAAATTTCACATCCTGGTAATATGTGCTGAATCCAGGGAAGCCATCTAGGCTCAGTTGTCTGGATTTTTTGGTCCTATGATATGTAAATCCTAGACAAATTCTAGATTTCTACATTAAGACCAGCAGATCACTGTTAACTTTAAAGTTAACATTTGGATATGTTAATGATGTAACCCAAGGTGGCATATTTAAGAATTAGTCTCTTCTTCCTCCCTCCCCCTTCCACAAAAGACTTATTTTAAAAAAAAATTAGACCTCAAATTCTTGGTCCCTCACCCAGCACGCTTCAATCTCCCAGTGCTCCCAGACCTAATCTATGGTTACATGAATGATACTCTGTTTCTCCCCTTCCCCTTCCTCTTCCTCATGCTGCCTGCCTTTACCACCCCATTCCCTCTTCAGCCTATTTTCCAATTATGACTTCACTTTCCTCCCCTTACAACCTATACTGACTACTCAAATTAACTAATTTAGCTGTTCATTGTCCTCCATCTTCTAATCAATCCCTTGTTACTTTCTGATATTCATTGATCTGACAATCCTCAGACCTGCCATGTCTATCTGCTCCAACTCCTCAACTGCTGAATGTTACAAAGCAAATGATACAGTTACACTGACTAGGTCACTGATAAATTTACATTAATCTAGGCTGGATGCTTACTGGATGCTTTACAGCAATCCTTGTCATTTTCCTGATTTATTCTATGTTCCTGCAGCAGCTATTCCAAATCTATTGCTCTGAAGTATCACTACTAAATTTCTCAAATGATCTCATTTCTTACTTTACAGAGGAATTCAAGAATATTCATCTATCATCATATCCTTCATCTCTTTTACTCCACACCTCTAAATCTATCTACATCTTTATCCATCCTCTACTTCTTTAAAAGGAGGCAGCCAAGTAGCAGACTGAATGGAGCCCTGGGGTTGGCGTCAAGATCTGAATGCAGATCCAGCCTCAGAAACTTACCAGAAGTATAATCTTAGGCAAATTACTTACTTACCTTCTGTCTATCCCAGTTGCTTCAATTGTAAAATGAGAACCCTAATAGCACCCAACTACAGTGCTTGGTACATAGTAGGCATTTAATAAATATGTGTTCTCCTCCATCCCCCTTTGTTTACTCCATCTTCTGAGGAAGAAACCTTGCCAAGCTTAACTTTTTGTCCTTGTTCCTACAATCATTGCTTATGTTCTTTCCCCATTCATTTGCCCTTACTCTTCTCCCTACAAATTTGCTCATGTTTCTCCAGTGTTTAAAAACAAAAACAAAAACCTTCACCTGATTATACCAACTACTGAATCGCCTCAATCTGGATTCTTATCCCATTACTCTATTGAAATTCTTGTTTCAAAAAAAAAAAAAAAAAAAAAAAAGACCAATAATCACTTAAATGAATTTAGTTATCTTTTCAATTTGTCTTTGATTTTGTGGTAGGACAATTATCTACCAGGGTATTCTCACAACATAGGTCAAATCTATACCACCTTTTGGGCAAAGTAATCCTAGGACCCAAGTGACTCCTCTTTCCCTAAGGCATCTTCTTTCTCCTGACCTATAATATACTCCATGTATCTCTTCCTCTTCCTCTTCCTTACCAACAGAGATTAACTTTCCCTAAAAGAAGAAGCTATTCCTAAAACCTGAATGGTCACAATTCCCATAGCATAAAAAAAAATCAAGCCTTATGGGGGCTGAGCCCCTTCAGTTTGGGATTTCTGAAGATAATGTATGTCGTCATGTCTTTCACCATATCATACATTGATGACTAGAGATGTGAGTGGGCTGCATTCAGAGAAAGGCAAAAGAAACCTCCTTTTGTTAACTATTGTTTAGTTAACAGTGACTTGTGAAGTGACTTATTTCACCCCAACATTGAATCTGAACTAAGAAATTGATGGTGATACAGGTTTCATCAAGAAATTTTTATGTATATGGATTCTTTTTTTTAAGATTACAAGCTTAAACACATCAAATAAATGAACATATTCATGGGCCTAGAAGAACCAAAAACCAGAATTGTTTATGGAACTAAGAACCTTTTTATAGAGAGCTTGCTTTTCTTCTTTAAATCCATAATAAATGCAACATGTAATTTTCAAAACTGTCCTATCTACGTGAGATTCTTTGAGTCCTTCTCTCTGTTCTCTCAGGTTTATTTTTTAATTTTTTTTTTTGTTTGTTTTTGGCTCCCTTACCATACTCCCATTGTATCATTTGCATAGTCAAACAGAATTCATTCCCACATTGGCTGTACCCAAAATTCTGTGCTTTACTCTTTTTATCACCTCTCTATAAAGAGCTTGGTATCATGCTGCATCTGTCCTTTGGAACTGAGATTGGTACCTATGTCTTTTTCTAAGTTTTTATTTTCAATCCCTTGGCAACTTTTGACACTTTTATCCATCTTCTTCTCCTGGATATTCTCTTTTTCTTGGCTTTTATGAAACCATTATCTTTTATTTTTCCTCCTACATTTTTGATTCCTCCTTCAGGTTCTTCTTTACTGAATCTTTGCTTATTTTTTCCTCCTCTAAGTATAGTATTCCCCTAAGGCTCAGCCGTGGGCACTCCATTCCCATGAATTCAAGTAATGTCTCTACACAAATGACTCCCAAATGTAGACAGTTATACCCAATTTCTCACTAGCTTACCAGTCTAATGTTATCAATAGCCTAGTGGAGATCCCACCTGGATATCTAGTGAACAATTAAGCATATGTCCAATACAGAACTTAACAACCCTCCAAAAAGCCTGTCCTTCCTCAAACTTCCCTAATTCTAAGTGCAGTTTCAATGACACAGATTCATAACCTTGGAATATATATTTTTTATTAAAGCTTTTTATTTGTATAACATATGTATGGGTAGTTCCCCAACAATGATCTTTACAAAGCTTTCCATTACAAATTTTACCCCCAGTCCCCTCCCCTCCCCTAGATGGCAGGAAGTCCACTACATGTTAATAATGTTGAAATGCTTGAGAAGTTATGCAAGAAAAATCCTATCTACAAGAAAAAAAAGAATCAGAGAAAGGCAATACAATGCAAGCAAATGTCAATAGAGATCATGAAAATGTTACGTGGTGGTCCATATTTCATTTCCCTCTCTCTGGGTGTATATGGTTTTCTTCAGTGAACAACTGGAACTGGTTTAAGACAATTCTTTGTTGCAGAGAGCCATGTCCATCAGAATTGATCATCATGTAATTCTGTGCATTATGATCTCCTGGTTCTGCTCGTTTCACTCAGCATCAGTTCATGCAAGTCCCTCCAGGCCTCTCTGAAATCATCCTGCTGGTCATTTCTTATAGAACAATAATATTCCATAACATTCATATACCATAATTTATTCAGCCACTCTCCAATTGATGGGCATCCCTTCAGTTTCCAGTTTCTAGCCACTACAAAAAGGGCTGCCACAAACATTCTTGCACAGGTGGGTCCCTTTCCCTCCCCCAAGATCTCTTTGGGATATAGGCCCAGTAGAAACACTGCTGGGTCAAAGGGTATGCACAGTTTGACAACTTTTTGAGCATAGCTCCAAATTGCTCTCCAGAATGGTTGGATCCGTTCACAGTTCCACCAACAATGTATTAGTGTCCCAGTTTTCCCACATCCCCTCCAAGATTCATCGTTATCTTTTCCTGTCATTTTAGCCAATCTGACAGGTGTGTAGTGGTACCTCAGAGATGTCTTAATTTGCATTTCTCTGATCAATAGTGATTTGGAGCAACTTTTCATATGACTAGAGATGGTTTTAATTTCATCATCTGAAAATTGTCTGTTCATATCCCTTGACCACTTATCTATTGAAGAGTGGCTTGAATTCTTATATATATGAGACAATTCTCTATATATTTTAGAAATGAGGCCTTTATCAGAACCATTAAATGTAAAGATGATTTCCCAATTTGATGCTTCCCTCCTAATCTTGTCTGCATTTGTTTTGTTTGTACAGAAACTTTTTAACTTAAACCTTGGAATATTTTAAACTCTGTTTCTTGTCCTCCTTAGCCATTTCATCAGTTGTTTCAGTCATAGTATCTACCATCGTCCTGATCCTATTTTTGGGTTTTCTTGTCAAAGATACTAGTGTGGTTTGCTATTTCATTCTCCAGCTCATTTTACAGATGAGGAACTGAGGCAAATAGGATTAATTGACTTAGCCAGAATCAATTTCAGAGAGGCCTGGAGAGACTTACATGAACTGATGCTGAGTGAAATAAGCGGCTGAAGCAGGATTTGAACTCAGGAAGACGAGTCTCTCTGATTTGAAGTGCAGTGTTCTATCCACTGATTCCTATACCTCCCAGTACTCAATCTACTGTATCACCTAATTAATTGACTATATCTCCATTATATATGGTACAACTGTTTACTTCTCTTTTTTCACAGAGATACTACCCTCTTGGCCTCTTGGGTTGACTACTGTTCCAGCTTTCTGTTGGCTATTTGTTGCTTGTCTCTCCTCAGAACTGTCAATTAGTTCTTCATCCAGATGCCAAAATCATCTTTCTAAGCCATGAATCTGACCATATTAGTCTCCTACTCAAAGTCAGAGGTTCTTTGGTGCTACTAATGTCCAAAAAACTCCCAACCCAAATCTAATGTCTTTTTTACATGATTACCTTTGAAATATTTCAAGACAACTATTGTTTCCCTCTACCTTCTATTCACTCCAGTTAATTTAACAGATATTCTTATATCATGAACTTAAGGACCATCTTGATTGCCTGTATTTAAACATTTCCCAATTTATCTATATCCCTATTAAACTATGATGTCCCAAATTAAATAAAACACTCTAAATGTAGTCTAAAAACATCAGAGTATGTTGAGTATCAACTCCCTATTCCTGGAAGCTATTGTTCTCTCAATGTAGTCCAAGATCACATTACCTTTTTGATTCATTAGTAAACTTGCAGTCCACTAAAACTTTTAGATCTTTCTCATTAAAGTGCTATATGAGCATATCTACCTCATCCTAAACTTGTGAAATTATTTTTGGAGGTCAAAGTGGAAGACTTTATCTTTATCCCTATTGGATTTCTTCTCAGATTAAGTCTGATGTTCTATAAGCAGTCAAGATCTTTTTGGATTTTGATTCTGTCATATAGTGAGTTAATTATCATTCCCAGCTTTGAAGAGCATGACATCTATTCCTTTCACCAAGTCATTGATAATCAGTGTTAAACAGTACTAAGCCAAGTACAGATTCCCGGGCCCTGCACTGGAGACCTCCTGCCAAGCAGTACTGATTCATTAATAACTAATTTTTTAGTCCATTTCAACCATTCTCAAGTATACTTATTTGTATTATTGTCTAGTTTACATTTTTCCATCTTCTCATAAGAATAGTATAAGATATTTTATCAAGGATTTGCTAAACTCTCAGAAAGACTTTAAGCGAAGGCACTAAAATTAAGAGGGCTTGGAATAGGCTTCTTGTAGAAAGAAGAAATTTAGCTAGGACTTGAAGGAAGTCAGGGAAGCCAGAGAAGCCAAAAAGCAGAAATAGAGAAAACATTCTAAGCAGAGATGAAAGAGGTAGGGGGGAGAAAAAGAGGAGGGAGAGGGAGAGAAAGGAGAGAGGGAGGGAGAAAATATTCCAGGTATAGGAGACAGCCAGAGAAAGCAGCCTTCCCTAGTTTTGAGATCAACTAGAAAAAAATTTGTAATTAAAAAAAAGTTGTTATAATTAAATAATCAGTTTTCCAGTGTGTTTCCTTTACTAGTTAGATCCATTTCTTTTAGAATGAGTTTTACGTAATTAAATATTTAATCCTTCACACATATTTATATGAGAAGATGGATTTTGCATTCTTAAAATGCTGGTATCTCTCCAACAAAAGTTCATTTGCTTTTTAAAGCTTTTTTGCTTTACAAATGCAGATTTATAAGATAAAGTTTTCCTGGTGTCCTAAAAACCTCAAATAATTAATTCTAAGTGCCCAATCAATTTTTAAGAGCCTCTGATTCAAAATGCAAATTAAGACAACTCTGAGGTACCACTACACACCTGTCAGATTGGCTAAAATGACAGGAAAAGATAATGACGAATGTTGGAGGGGATGTGGGAAGGCTGGGACACTGATGCATTGTCGGTGGAACTGTGAACAGATCCAGCCATTCTAGAGAGCAATTTGGAGCTATGCTCAAAAAGTTATCAAACTGTGCATACCCTTTGACCCAGCAGCGTTTCTATTGGGCTTATATCCCAAAGAAATCATAAAGGAAGGAAAGGGCCCCACATGTGCAAAAATGTTTGTGGCAGCCCTTTTTGTAGTGGCTAGAAACTGGGATCTGAATGGATGCCCATCAATTGGAGAATGGCTGAATAAATTATGGTATATGAATGTCATGGAATATTATTGTTCTGTAAGAAACGACCAGCAGGACAATTTCAGAGAGGCCTGGAGAGACTTACATGAACTGATGCTGAGTGAAATGAGCAGAACCAGGAGATCATTATACACAGCAACAACAATACTATATGACGATCAATTCTGATGGACATGGCTCTCTTCAACAATGAAATGTTTCAAACCAGTTCCAATTGTTCAGTGAAGAAAGCCATATACACCCAGAGAGAGGGATGTGAAATGTGGACCACAACATAACATTTTTATACTCTCTATTGATGTTTGCTTGCATTGTGTTTCCTTTATCTGATTTTTCTTTCTTGTAGATACGATTTTTCTTGCACACCAATGATAAGTGT